>JAXQQM020086556.1:0-227705 GCA_034641835.2 Pinus albicaulis
CCTTGATGCGCGCCCCCCAGAAAATCCTCGTGAGCGAACCAAATTTGGGACCTGCCCCCACAACATCATGATCTTCAAGGTGAAGGCATTTCGACCTTTCCAGCCTAAGTCACGGCAGGAGTGCTAGTGGGTGAGATCAGGAACACTGTCCCACCTCTCCCATGTTGTTCTATCCAACTGTACAACCCCATCACTCATATGTGAGTCATTCGGCCAAGCAACTAACATGTTCCTGCAACCAATGACATATCATCAGAGTATATGTATATATATAACAAGTTTCAAACTGAACTTAGAAGTTCAAATACAAAAATATTAATTTCTATCAAACCAGATGTTGTCAACTCATCATATGCGAGTGCCTCTGTTGGGTTCCTGTCATACTCAATAATCATCAGTAACAAAGTTTCTCAGTGTTAGTCATTATCATAATAGAAACATCAACATGACATAGTTATCCACATCATTGTTTATCATGAACTAGAAGTAATGTAAGTAGACAACATAAGGAACACATCCATCACAACTATCATCATCGTAACATCAATGGAAAAATACATATCCATCAAAGCCACCACCATCCTAACACCGACTAAGAAATAAACACATCCACTAATGGTAGAGAAAGTGTCTGTATCCTCCACCTGAGGTCCTCAAATAATAATGTGTGAGCCTTAAGGCTAAATAATTTTTAATGTCATATCATGGTCAGAAATCTAGAGTGGCGCACTACAGAAACAAAGGAATTTATGGTGAACCCATGTTCCTTTGAGTAAGACTTGAGATATTGTTTTTAAGACCTTTCTTCAAAGTGCACTTACTAGAGTCTAAATTAGAGAGATTTATGGTATGCCCTGCCCTCTGGCCTGCCTTGAAATGTTGCTTTGAAGATTCTTTTGAGAGTTAGTGAAAATAAGATTAAATTATTTCTGTTTGATCTTAGATCACTCTCATTGTTATCTTATATGTTTTCTTTATCTGAAAGTAGTTCTTGAATTACTGGATTGTTGTCTTAGATTTTTGCTTATTAAATTTTGTCCAAAGAAGTCTATGGTTTGCCCTGTCCTTTGGCTTGCTCCAAATAGTTACCTTAAAAGGTTTTTCTTGTCTGAGTAGAGCTAGAAGATTCTTAATTGACTATAGCTTTGCTGCTTTCACAACTTATTATTGTTCATATCACAACCTAATCTAAAGAATCCACTTGATATAGTTAGTTTTCCCTATGAATACCCTTGCAGAGTTGATGAACAATTAAATCCTTTTATGACTCCATAGCCTAATGGATTGATGTTTTCTCACAGTCTATTTGTTCAGTTGAAACATTCCACCAATCAGATTGCATGGCTTGCCAAAGTCCATCATCTCAAACAGGGATGTAAAATTCACAGGCCATTTCTGGTGAACATTGTGGAAGAAGTTATACACCAATCTAAATTTCAGTTTTTCTTACCATCCACAGTCAGATGGGCAAACTGAAGTTGTGAACAGGAGTCTAGGAAATCTGCTGAGGAGTCTGGTTGGTGAAAATTCCAGACAGTGGGATCATATGCTTGCACAAGCAGAGTTTTCTTACAATGACTCGCCCAACAGAAGCACGAGCATAAGTCCTTTCCAAATCCTATATGGAATGAACCCACGTGGAGTATTTGAGTTGCGGGATTTGGGTCAGTTGGAATGCATGAGTGTTGATGGCGAAGATTTCGCAAAAGTAATCAACGATCTACATGAATAGGTCAAGTTGAAGCTACGAGACAACGGCCAAAAGTATAAACATCGAGCAAATTTGAAAAGGCGGGAGGTACAATTTGAAGTAGGAGACTTGGTACTGGCACATTTGCGCAAGGAAAGGTTTCCTAAAGGCAAATACAACAAATTGAAAATGAAAAATATCGGGGCTTTATAGAATTCTTCGAAAGTTTTCTGCAAATGCTTATGAGTTGCAGTTACCTTCGGGTGTAGGAATATCACCCATATTTAATGTGGCGGATTTGTACCCATACACTGCTAGTTAGCCAGTGCTTCCAATTAATGAGTACCCATACACACAGGTGGCCAAGAAGACATGAAACAAAGAATATCTAAAGTATTTGGTTAAATGGAAGGACCATCCTCTGGAGGATTGTTCCTGGTTGAATGCTGCCCAGATTCAAAGCGCAGGGTATTCTATTGAAGAGCTCATGGACAGGAGCCATGAATTTAATTTACCCCAGGAGCCTGATACAGGAGCATTAAGGTAGTGCCAGCATTATGACAAAGTTAGTCACATGTTGTGGCTTGGAAAGAGAGCTAGCAGTCCTAAGCATTTGAAGACCTTGTTCTTTTTAAAAGTATTTTGTTTAAGTTTAATTTGGGATAACTTAGCCATTATAATTTGTAGAATAAAAGAATGGTTAATTTAGGGTTTGTTAAGAATTTAGTTGAATAAGTTAAATAAACTATTTTGGAAACTGAAAGACAGCTTCTCAACCATATGGGGATTTTGGGAAAGGGTAAAACCAAACCAAGCCCACCATTGTGGGGTTCTGCCATCCGTGGAGAGAAAGGAGAGATTAGACAAGTGGAAGTAAATGTAAAAACCAACCATTAGAGGGCGTCACTCTGTGTTTCCCATCTCCAAACTATTTCTAAGTGTTTTGTGTTTAATCGAGATCTCTATTTTTAAAACAAAATTTCTTTTCCAAATGATGTTTAAGTGTTTTGTGTTTTTTAGTCAGGTTCCTTGTTGTAGATTAATTATTTGAATCCATGTTGAAATCGATTAATTGTATTTTATACGCACAGTGAAAATATTAATCGGAATTGCAGGCACAACAGGTCCATAGATCTTGCATATTCCATGTGAGTCAAATATTGTGTTAATTGAAGGGTAAAACAATCGGATTGCAGGCGTAGCGAGGCCTTAATTTTATATGTTCCTTTGTTAAACTGCGTATTGTCTTAACCACAGAACAAACCCCAATCAGACTTGGAGGTTTAACGAGGACCATCGATATGAAACAGATCAACGGTGATAAACACACATCGCAATCAAACGTTGTCGCACATCGCAAAGAATAGAAAACAACGATAAGGTTTCACAAGATAAAAAATTTAATTTGCGATGCGAATTGGTACGAAGAAGAAGCTGCGCGGGCTGTCAGATCTTGTAGAAGCCAATCAAGGGGATTGAAAACAGTGATCGCAAATCGCAAAAGATTGGAATTAGCATTAAGGACCATCGCAGGGTAAATTAAAAGATTTGCGATGCGAAGTGCGGGAGGACACGTGGCAACATGGTGCAACTTCGCAAATCGTCGGGAATATGACTTAACTTTTAAGAGTTATATTGTGGGAGATGCAAAGTGCGATCGCACGTTGATTGGTCAAGAGCTGTGTGGGTCCCTTCGAGAAGAATTCCCGCAGGTTTGCATTTTGTTTGGTTTAGTCTATGGTTTGCCCTGTCCTTTGGCTTGCTCCAAATAGTTACCTTAAAAGGTTTTTCTTGTCTAAGTAGAGCTAGAAGATTCTTAATTGACTATAGCTTTGCTGCTTTCACAACTTATTATTGTTCATATCACAACCTAATCTAAAGAATCCACTTGATATAGTTAGTTTGCCCTATGAATACCCTTGCAGAGTTGATGAACAATTAAATCCTTTTATGACTCCATAGCCCAATGGATTGATGTTTTCTCACAGTCTATTTGTTCAGTTGAAACATTCCACCAATCAGTCACACCATTGATCCTTCAATCTATCATTTAATCCAACCAAAAACAATAAGTCCTTAGAACTTCATAACTAACCTAAAAACTTAAACAAAGAGCACAAAGATATATCAAATAAAAAACACATTTATAGAGAGATCCCTCTCTGAATCCAGGAAGGCTAGGTCCTAGGATTCCAAAGTGGTTCTGATGTGGCCCCTGCAGTGTTTGTTCTTGCCACTCTTGCAAATTACAGGGAGCCAACAAGCAGTATACGTTTTATGACAAAGAATTTTATGCACTCGTCCAAGCGTTGAAGCATTGGAAACATTATTTGCTGGATAATGAGTTTGTTTTTGTTTTTAGACAATTCTGTGTTACAATATATTATGCAACAGCACAAGCTAAATCATAAAAAAGCGAAGCGGGTGGAGTACTTACAGAGTTTTACTTTTGTTTTGAAACACATAAGTGGTTAGGCCAACAAAGTGGCAAATGCGTTGAGCAAGAGGAGTCTAATCTTTCAAGAAAGTGTAGTGCAAGTATTGGGATTTAAGCATCTCAAAGACTTGTATGAAGTGGATGTAGATTTTAAGGAAGCTTGCCAAAACCCACTATTGAGGGATAATAGTCCATGGTTAGAATATAACATGCAGGTGGGGTTGTTGTTCAAAGGAGGACAGTTGTGTATTTCGGAAAATTCTATGCGAGAGAACTTGATCCAGGAAAAACATAGTGGAGGTTTGGCTGAACATTTTGGCATAGATAAGACCTTGGATCAGCTGAGCTACTTCTACTATTGGCCAAGAATGCGAAGAGATGCACAGAGGTTCGTAATCAGATGTAAATTGTGTCAGCATGCGAAGGGACACAGTCAGAATGGAGGGTTGTATACACCCTTACCAATTCTGAATAGACCATGGAACTCAGTCAGTTTGGACTTTGTCTTGGGTCTACTGAAGACACAGAGAGGATTTGATTCCATCATGGTGGTGGTGGATCGTTTCACCAAAATTACACATTTCACTCCATGCAGAAAGAGAAGTGATGCCACACATGTAGCACATTTTTTATTTACAGAGATAGTCAGATTGCATGGCTTGCCAAAGTCCATCATCTCAAACAGGGATGTAAAATTGAAGTTGTGAACAGGAGTCTAGGAAATCCGCTGAGGAGTCTGGTTGGTGAAAATTCCAGACAGTGGGATCATGTGCTTGCACAAGCAGAGTTTTCTTACAATGACTCGCCCAACAGAAGCACGAGCATAAGTCCTTTCCAAATCCTATATGGAATGCACCCACGTGGAGTATTTGAGTTGCGGGATTTGGGTCAGTTGGAACGCATGAGTGTTGATGGCGAAGATTTCGCAAAAGTAATCAACGATCTACATGAATAGATCAAGTTGAAGCTATGAGACAATAGCCAAAAGTATAAACATCGAGCATATTTGAAAAGGCGGGAGGTGCAATTCGAAGTAGGATACTTGGTACTGGCACATTTGCGCAAGGAAAGGTTTCCTAAAGGCAAATACAACAAATTGAAAATGAAAAATATCGGGCTTTGTAGAATTCTTCGAAAGTTTTCTGCAAATGCTTATGAGTTGCAGTTACCTCCAGGTGTAGGAATATCGCCCATCTTTAATGTGGCGGATTTGTACCCATACACTGCTAGTTAGCCAGTGCTTCCAATTAATGAGTACCCATACACACAGGTGGCCAAGAAGACACGAAACAAAGAATATCTAAAGTATCTAGTTAAATGGAAGGACCATCCTCTAGAGGATTGTTCTCGGTTGAATGCTGCCCAGATTCAAAGCGCAGGGTATTCTATTGAAAAGCTGATCGACAGGAGCCATGAATTTAATTTACCCCGGGAGCCTGATGTAGGAGGATTAAGGTAGAGTCAACATTGTGACAAAGTTAGTCACATGTTGTGGCTTGGAAAGAGAGCTAGCAGTCCTAAGCATTTGAAGACCTTGTTCTTTTTAAAAGTATTTTGTTTAAGTTTAATTTGGGATAACTTAGCCATTGTAATTTGCAGAATAAAATAATGGTTAATTTAGGGTTAGTTAAGAATTTAGTTGAATAAGTTGAATAAACTATTTTGGAAACTGAATGACAACTTCTCAACCATATGGGGATTTTGGGAAAGGGTAAAACCAAACCAAATCCACCATTGTGGGGTTCTGCCATCCGTGGAGAGAAAGGAGAGATTAGACAAGTGGAAGTAAATGTAAAAACCAGCCATTAGAGGGCGTCACTCTGTGTTTCCCATCTCCAAACTATTTCTAAGTGTTTTGTGTTTAATCAGGATCTTTGTTTTTAAAACAACATTTCTTTTCCAAATGATGTTTAAGTGTTTTGTGTTTTTTAGTCGAGTTCCTTGCTGTAGATTAATTATTTGAATCCATGTTGAAATCGATTAATTGTATTTGAGACGCACAGTGAAAATATTAATCGGAATTGTAGGCACAACAGGTCCATAGATCTTGCATATTCCGTGTGAGTCGAATATTGTGTTAATTGCAGGGTAAAACAATCGGATTGCAGGCACAGCGAGGCCTTAATTTTATATTTTCCTTTGTTAAACTGCGTATTGTGTTAACCACAGAACAAACCCCAATCAGACTTGGAGGTTTAACGAGGACCGTCGATACGAAACGGATCAACGGTGATAAACTCACATCGCAATCAAACGTTGTCGCACATCGCAAAGAATAGAAAACAACGATAAGGTTTCACAAGATAAAAAATTTAATTTGCGATGCAAATTGGTACGAAGAAGAAGCTGCGCGGGCCGTCGGATCTTGTAGAAGCCAATCGAGGGGACTGAAAACAGTGATCGAAAATCGCAAAAGATTGGAATTAGCATTAAGGACCATCGCAGGGTAAATTAAAAGATTTGCGATGTGAAGTGCGGGAGGACACGTGGCAACATGGCGCAACTTCGCAAATCGTCGGGAATATGACTTAACTTTTAAGAGTTATATTGTGGGGGATGCGAAGTGCGATCGCACATTGATTGGTCAAGAGCTGTGTGGGTCCCTTCGAGAAGAATTCCCGTAGGTTTGCATTTTGTTTGGTTTATGCATTGGTTTGGGTTATTTGTTTAAGTCTGCGTATGTTATAAAAAACTTTGTTGTTGATTCACAATTAATCTATGTGGCTAACCCTTGATGTTAATCTATGTTACGAATAAAGGAGATTTGTATTAAGTCTGCAGAACTCCATTCCGCAGTGTTATTTTGATATATTGCAGAAAGTCTGCATCAATCTACCATTCTGATCTCCATCTCTAGGCATGAAGAAACATAACTTAAAAGAAAAACTTTGTTTTTGATGTATTTTTGTTTTTTTTATCTTCCTAATTAACCACTTCGAAATATGATTCTCCGACAATGGCACCAAAATGTTGGGTGGTTTACTGGATAAACAAACACAAGCATTTATTATCAATTCGGGCTTGTAGGACTTAAAAGCATCTCTAAGATATATGGGTTTCAGCTATAGTCAAGTTAGAAGATGACTTATTAATAATAAAGGAAATGCATATTTACAAATATAAATTTAAATTAAATAACTTCTAAATTAAATTATGTAATCAATGGCAAAAGAAGCTCTAACTTAGGAGAACTTGTTTGTCCTTCTCTTACAAAACTACATCGTGAATTAGAAACCAAAACCACTAATGAACAATAGACTAAGATGCATGAAAGAATAATTGAAGAGGCTCTTAACTAAAGAGATCATGGTTGTCTTTCATTACAAATTCATTCATCATTAATACCATTGTTAGAAAATAGGAACTTCAAAAAATCAATTAAAAGCAAGAATGATGAATTCTAACTCTAGCGCTTAATCAGATAGATATAATGAATGTTTAACTTAAACATTGGATTGACCCTCCATATGCATAATAGAAATTAGAATTAGATTCATCAGTAATCATAAAACATTAACATATATCTAATTAATAAATTAAGCATAAAACTAAACTAGTTCAGAAATTACAACTAAAATAACTAGAAAGTGCACTTAGCTCGGTGTGGGGGCGCTCCACTACTAAAACTCCAATCAATCATTCACCGTATAACAACAACAAATGAAATAGAACAAATCTTTCAATCAACTCTCCAAAGTAAGTTTCAAAAATATAGAAATTAAGTTACACAATTTCTACATGTTTCAATGGTTCACAAACTTGGTATATATAGAGAAATAATAAACAAACAATACTATTATGCCTCTAACAACCTTATCTTATCCTAATCTCATCCATCTAAGTTGAACTCATCCAATTAGTTACACCAAATCTGGAAACATTTCAAAATCTACTATTTCTTAGTTACACCAACTCTGGAAAAATCCCAAAAACTACTATTTTTGCACTATTTTATAGGGATTCCTGAAAAATAAGTCATGTTTGAAACAGCATTGACTAAATTTGTTTTATAGTAGTTCATTCATTCTTAATTTCCAAGCTTTCTAGAAATATGCTCAGGAGTCATATAAGTATGACATCAATGAAACCATTACCAGAATTTCTGATCCAGTCCAAAATACACTTAAAACCCAATTTTTACAAAAACCTCTAAACATTGAAAAACTTAATTTAATCACTGGAATATGTATAATAAAACTTAATTTAATTACTTGAATGTGCATAATATAATAAAATCAAAATAGATCATAATAAAATCAAAATATGCATAATAAAATCAAATAGATCATATTTGGATGGTATAAAGTGAAAAATGTGATAAATGATGGATTTTAATAAGCAAATTTTGATAAGAGCCAACACTCAGCCCTGGCTCTCTCTCCTCTACCTCTTTCTCACTTTCTACCTGTGACCTTCTACCTCCAGAATCTAACTTTCTACCTGTGGCCTTCTAACTTTTTGTTCCCTTCTATCCTACCGTCTTCCCTACATCACGATTTCTACCAGCGTATTAATAAAAAAGAAAATGTCTATTACCTTATGGGGTTGCATCTACAGGTGTCCATGTTCCAGAAGAGATACAACATATCTCCGCGCGTTTGTTACGCTGTTTTACAATGTGGCACAAGCCAAGAAGGCCAACTAACCAGAACTCTCTAACAATCTAAGTTCTTTCTAGAATTTGGATATCTGTAATTACATGAAAATTGCCTATTTCTAAAGTTATATATAAATTTTATATAAGTGAATTTCTCCCCCTGAAAAATCTCATGACCTAGGTTTTGATGCTCCTGCATCAGGAGTAGACAGTAGCTTTAACAACTTCAGAAATATGAGAATTTGACCACTTCAGTAGCTCCTGTAAATTTATAGTATTATTATGCCCTCTGTTGTTTTTGCAGATTTATAAAACTTCTAAAAGAAGTGGGACTTTCATCTTTCTATTAAAAAAAAAGTGATAGTACATATTCAAAAAAAAATTATAGTACATATTCAAAAACATTCACTTCTGCCAGTTGCCTATAGTAATGATATCTATCCATGATCCATGTTTCAACCTATTTCCATTACAACTTTTCACTTCTATTCTTAAGATATCTCTTCTAATTATTCCTTTTTAGGCCTGGTCCATCAAAATGAAACCCCTTACATCAAAATAAGAGATTCCTTACACATAGTTCTCTTCTTTCTTCTTTGTCTTCTTTATCAGAAGAAAAAAAACGCTACAACTTTTCACTTCTATTCTTAAGATATCTCTTCTAATTATTCCTTTTTAGGCCTGGTCCATCAAAATGAAACCCCTTACATCAAAATAAGAGATTCCTTACACATAGTTCTCTTCTTTCTTCTTTGTCTTCTTTATCAGAAGAAAAAAAACGCTACATATATTAAAAATATACCAGTACATTTTCAAATACATTCTCGAATTGAACGAAGTTCAATGAGAAAGACAACATTGCAGAGTCAGATTGTAAAATGCGGATTCAGGGAATGAAAAAGCATGCTTTGGAGACTTGGAAACATCCCTTCAAATTTTTGTACCGCTGCCGCTACAGATGGATGCGTTGGAAATTTATTAACTTCCCCAAGGACTTTGGAAGTGTCTCCAAACTATAGCCGTGAGAAGCATCTCCAAACTTGTGCAACGCTCCAGATCGGTGAGACTGAGATTTTTTAACTTGTCCATGGAATCTGAAATGTTCTCCAGATTTCTTCCGTCGGTCAGTTGGATATTGGTGAAATTCCCGTCCGAATCTGGAAGAATCTCGTAGTCTTTTAGCTTTAAACATTTTAAAAAAGGTAGGTAACAAATTTCTTCTGGTAGGGTTGCCAGATACGCCTCCTTCGCTTCAATCATTTTAAGGTGCTTCAGCTGCCCTAATGACTTTGGAAACTTTAAAAATGGAGCATCAACGATCAATTCTCGCAAGTGCATAGGTGCCTGCAATGTTTGTATTTCAAGGAGAAAGGAAGATAAAACCATAATGCTTTTCATCTTAAAAATATAATAATTTTTTTCATTCTTAAATGACTGCATGTACACCTACATACCTGAGATTCACATTTCCACAATATTTTCAATTCTTTGCCGGCCACTTCTAAAACTCTTAAATCCTGCATTGGGAGCCAGGAAGGCAGGGAAGAGTGGGGACAGTTAATCCAGTGGAGCCACATTAGTTTTGGGGACCGCACCTTTGTCATTATGCTTTCAACGAAACTGCCTTCACCTTCCAGGAAATGCAAGTCACTGATCATTCCCAACCGCTCAAGCCTGTCGCTGTAGCTGTTTTCTCCGGGATACATTCTAATTCCGCGGACTTGCGTTATTCCCTGTTGGTTAGTTAGAATCAATGAAGAATTATAACATATTACGCAATGAATTTTTCTAATTAAAAATCTTGGAACTTGTTGACTTGGAAACGAAGGTTAGGATTGTTAGGATGCACTTACAGATGCTAATTGCTCCTCCAGGTCCCTTGTCCCCCAAAAACGCAGCAGCGCTTTATAAGGAGAGTCGCGTTGTCTTCCCAAGTCTCTCGTGATGTATTCTCCGAAGTCTATCACGACATCGTGCATTACTATCTTATTTTCACTGTCGAGTTCGACAAGACCCTTCTTCTTTAGATTTTGAAATCCCACCAAACCTTTCCACCCTGATTCATCCCACATTCCTATCCACGTATCCCTGTCTTTTCCTACAGAAAAATACGCAATATCTAGGAAAATTTCCTGCTCTTCTTCAACGAGGTAGTCATAACAAATCATAAACATACCGAATATGTCCTTATGTTCCATCTTGGAGATTCTCCAAAGTACCGTTTTCCATGCAGATAGATCATTTTCTCCACATAAAAGACCCCCAAACGCTTTCAAAAGTAATGGCAATCCTTCACATCCCTTTGAAATTTCCTCTACTAAAGGTTCAAATCCTGGGGGTGGATATGGCTGCGAGAAGGCATATGAACAGAAAATCTCTCGGGAGCCTTCTTGATTGATTCCGCTGAGCTGGTAAATTGAACACTTTTCCATCCCCGACCTTCTCAGGATATCTAGGTTACGAGTCGTAACCAAAATCAAACTCTTGGGGTCAAGGACATCCTTCATTGCCAATAAGGAGGCATCTAACTGATCAACATGATCTACATCATCTAACACTATGAGCGCATGACAAGATTGGAGATAATGCCTAAGTATCCATATACCTTCATCCACGCTCCCAATTTTGATGTGTTTATTTCCTTGCAGGTCGTTGATGAGTTTACTCTGCAAAGAGATTAGATTCCCTCTAGCTGCATTTTCCCTCACATTTAATAAAAAGCACGATCCGGCGTAATCTGATCTCCGACGCTTGAAGAATTCTTTGGCCAACGTTGTCTTCCCAATTCCGCCCATACCCACAATCCCCACAACCGTGGCCTGGCGTTTCTCTGGATGCTTAAACAGCACTGTCATCTCAAATTCTTGTAATTTTTCATCCAATGTAGTTCCATACTCTGTCATTTTGGCACATCCAAGTGTGGTGGAATTATTTTCAGCACAATCTTATCCAAGAGCTCGTCTTCGTCCCTGAATATTCTTTCATCGAGAGAGCAAAATCATCATATACCTATCCATCCAACAAGATGTAAAATCTATATCTCTGCAACACTCACCGTCCAGTTATCTCTGCAACACTATAAAGAATGCCTCTCCCCTTTTGCCCTTTTGATAGTTATCTCTGCAAGTCGTCTCCCCTTTTGCCCTTTGGATAGTTATCTCTGGCGCAAGTCGTCTCGGCTTCAACGTACGCTCCACGCCTGGTATCAAAAGATTTCACATGGAGGACATGGAATCCATGGGATGTGAGCCGACGGTAGGGGCGGGTGAGGAGGGCCTCTTTCACAACTGGACCGTCATGGTTAATAAACAATTTTGGTCGACAAGTGGAAGTGGGTATTAAATTGGGATGAGGAAGACGAAGAGAGATGGAAAGAAGTAGAGATGTTAAGGAGGCAGTGAGGGAGTAGAGTCGGTGGGATTATATAAAAACATGGGAAGAAGTAGATGGGATTATATAAAAATATTTAAAGAAGTTGATGTTAAGGAGGCAGTGAGATGGAAAGTGGAGTAGGTAGTAGGTAGTCGGTGGGATTATATAAAAATTCAAACACGCGTTGAGGAGTCAGACGATGTGTCTAGCAATGTTGCGATGGAGATGTGATGTGATGTTTCTGTTCAAAGCAGGGCGTGGGCAATGGCGTATTTAGATTGGGTATATATTATTCAGTATTTAAATCGTATCATTTCTGGTGGGTTAGCTTTTCCGGTGGGTATTGTAAAGCTCGCATCTAATTAAAGTTTTCCTATCATTTTATTTTTTTCAATATTATTATTTTTTCGTATCATCTCCTTCTCGCCATAAAAACAAAGGATGATATAAAAAGATGAATAGGTTTAGTTAAGATAATTTTTTTTAACCAAGTAACAAATAAATTCATTTCTTTTTATCCACGAATAAATAATAACAAGTCTATTCAGAAAAGCTTGCAAAAAACCAAAAAGAGCCATGACCACATTGCCACTTGGTTGATCATTCTCTTTCACCCCAATTTAAATTCACATTATTTATCTATTCATAATGAGCCATGACCACATCGCCACTTGGTTTGATTGGCAGTAACAATATCATTCTCTTTCACCCCGTTTAAATTCACATTATTTATTTATTCCCAAATCATAATGAGCCATGACCACATCGCCACTTGGTTTACAATATCATTCTCTTTCACTCCATTTAAATTCACATTATTTATCTATTACCATATCATAATAGCATTGCATCACAAAATAAATGAATTTTCAATTTATTAGTAAGTAAATAGTAACTAAATTTTGAATAATTAAATTCTATGGTGTACTTGTTGTCGATATCAAATGAATCCATCAATTAAAAAATCTAAGGCGTATTTTTAGAAACATTTTATTCATATTCTCTTTCTTTTTATCTGGGTTGGAATATTAAGTATGCTGTATAGGATTTCCTTTTGCTCTTGTAATAGAAATATAATTCACTTTCTTTCTTTTTATCTTGGTTGGAATATTAAGTATGCTGTATTGGATTTCCTTTTGCTCTTGTAATAGAAATATAATTCACTTTCTTTTTATCTTGGTTGGAATATTAAGTATTCTGTATAGGATTTCCTTTTGCTCCTATAATAGAAATATAATACATGATGTAGTGCTACTCAAAATTCTAATAAACTTTTAGATGATAAATTAAAGTCAAAACATTTTCAATTATCTATACAAATTGAATAAAGTAATTGTTGTACAAAATGACGATTTATAATAATTTTGCTTTAGTAAAGTTTTGGTAAGACCATCCAAGATCTTTCCAAGACCATCTAAGATCTTTCCTTGGCCATTTGTTAATAGGACCAACCTCACCTTATAATATATTTATAGTTGACCTTTCCACTAGGACTAAAATGATAAGACTAGCCAATTCTTCTAAGATTTGAGTAGTTAGAGATAATCCTAACAAAGAAGGTTCATGTAAAGAGTTGCAAACTTTTTCTAGATACTCAAGAAACATATCTCAAAGATAATCCTAATAAAAAGGGTTCATGTAAAGAGTTGTAAACTTTTTCTAAATACTCAATAAACATATCTCATTGACCACTACTATTGAGAAATTAAAACTCTTTCAAGTTCAAGAAGCATAATTTAAAATGTATTAAAACTCTTTCATAATTTTCAAGTTCAAAAAGAATAATTTCCAATGTATATATGTTTATAGATCTAATACAACTAACCTTTTTATTTGGATTGCCCATAATGATTATGTTTTTGGTTTTGATATTCCATGTGTTAATTTTTTTGCAAGGCTTCACTTCCATCAAGGCAAGACCCTTCATACTTATCTTAAAGATTTGAGACTTCGCTAAAAGTATTCTTGAGTACGTTTATTATAATTAGGAATTAAAATAAATTATCATACCAAATCTTAAATTCATTATTAATAAGTGTTAGATGATCTTTAGATAGAAATATTGTTTATTAAAATCGAGAATTAAAATAAATTATCATACCATGTCTTAAATTCATTATTAACCAACTTTAGATATGAATAGGAATAGGTTGGTGTATATGATTAGGGACAACATACTATTCTTAATATAGTTTGGAGTAGGCTATGTGGCAAGAAATAATGAATACTCTCTCAATATTGGGTATTCACCACCTTGATATTTGCTCGTAGGTTTTATAGACAATAGAATTAAGCAATTAAAAATTTGTTTTCTAAAATTGATTATCCAAATTTAAATATAATAACCATATTTAGATGCATAATATTAAAGAAATGAATTAAAATTAGTTAATATAATATCCATTCTTAGATGCATAATATTAAAGAAATGAATTAAAAGTAGTTAATGTCAAGGAAGAATGTTCTCTACCTCAACAAGGAATGAATTAAATATTACCTCATACAAGTTTTATGATGAGATAGAATGTATGTCCACAATTTAAAGGACTCATATTTTTTGTCGTTCAATTAAAGTCTAGTTAGTTTGTGTTCATTCTTTTTTTCATTTACATTTATGAAAAGTGTATTTCATGTAGAAATTAATTGAAATTTGTGGACCTTTCAATATTCTTGAAAGGATTGGACTAGTAGCCTATCGACTTGCAACCAATAGCGAAATTCCATGATGTTTTCCATGTATCATTGGTTAAGAAGTATGTTGAAGATGCTAATCATGGGATTGACTGGTCTGTATTGCAAGTGGATCCAGAAGGAGAATTCTAGCCGGAACCTCAGTCTATTTTGCATAGAAACATGCTCATGCTCCGGAAACAAGCAATCGAGCAGGTTAAAATGAAATGGAAGCACTTTGGGCCTGATGGAGCTACAGGGGAGATGGTTGATCAGATGTGGGCTATGTATCCTTCTTTATTTGCTGGTTGAGTGAATTTTTTTGGCATATGTTTTGGTTTGATTTTTTGGTATAAGTATATATGTATATGTATGTAAATACTACAATGAGTTGTGTTATAAAATATTAATAAGTGGTATGGGTGTCATGTTGTTATGGTTGTCATGATGTTATGTTTTCATGTTGGTTAGTTTTTCAGCAGGTTGATCATTGTAAATACTGCATCGAGCTAAGTTATAAAGCCCCATGGGAAATATGTTTTACTTTTCAGTAGTCTTGTTGGTTGTAGGTGTCATTGAACACGGAGAACGGTGTTCCCCAAAAGGGGAGGGTTCTGTAATAGCCTTGGTCAAAATTCCATGTAATATTTAAGTTAATAAAGGAAAAATAATAACCAAGGTCATGGGACACTTATTCTGAGCTAAATGTTGGGAAAATATCCTAGTGTCGGTGTTCATTTGGTTTATTATGGCTAAGGAAATTAGCAAGGGAAATGGAAAAGGATTTGAAAATGAAAAGTGGAAATTATTGGCGTTTTATTTATTAAAATAACTGAAATTAGGATAAAAGGAAGGTGAAAGGTCACAGGTTGCATGCAAGGAGGAAAATGAAGAAAATAGAGGCCTCATCAATAAAAAGGCTTATGAGGATCAGATTGTAGCTTTTTGTCAATTCATTTTTGGAGCTCTCTCTACTCTCTCTCTCTCTCTCTCTCTCTCTCATACTCTTGGACACTTAGAGCATTCTTGGAGCACACTAACATTGGAGGAAGAAGGAAAAGGATAGACAAGAAAACAAGAAGAAGCAAAGATCAAGCAAGGAAGAGTAGGATCAAATGGCTACAACGGGATTACTTGTAAGTATCAAGTTGCATGTATGATTTCCTTCCTAGTTTTGGCATGCATGGTACATGCATGTGTGTTTTTGGTTCTCTTGTTATCATTGGCATGGGCTTCTCCAGGTGTGATAGTGTTTTCATCCTTTCCTTTCCATTTCCAGATAGCCATGGTGTGATGCAGTTCTCTTGTTTTGGTTGATATAGATTTCCATATGGATTTAAAGCTGAGTGGGGTGGTCTTAGGATTAATCAAAAGGCCTAGGAATCCCAGGGTCGGATATATCGTAAATCGAGACTGTGAATGCCCTTGATTGGGCTAGGAATCCCTTGATCTGTATGGTGGGATACACGATAAATCCCAAAGGGTGGATAACTTGTAGTCCTAGGAATCCCTTGATCGGTAATAGAAAGATACATGGTAAATCCGAGAGGTTGAAATAGACAAACTTCTCATGGCTTATGTGGAGAGATCCAGAGGAATTCATGCTTTTTTAGGGCCTACTAATCTGGTGGGATTGCAATAAATCACGGTTGTATTGATGAGATTTTTGGGCCTAGGAATCCCTTGGTGGGATATACAATAAAGCCCTAGGAAGCCTTGATTGGTTTTGTTGTGAGTCCCACATTCATGCTTGGAACATGGCATAGGGGTAATTGGCTAAAAGAAATATTTGGTTCAACCCAATTTATGGTTGGGTGGTTGGTGGAAGCCCCTGACTTGGTTGACTTGTGCATGCATTAATAATAACTCCTTTTCCTTTGGTATTTCATGTGTAAATGTGCTTGTTAATATGTGTTTTTTATGGTTGTTCTATTCTTGTTATTATTTTGGTTATATGTTGGTTATAAGCATGGTTTATGACATACTTTGGTCATGAATCTCATCATGAATAAAGTCAAAGAATTTTCAATTATTCATACAAATTGAATAAAGAAGTTGTTGTACAAAATGACTTTTTATAATATTTTTTCTTTAGTAAAGTATTTGTAAGACCATCCAAGATCTTTCCTTGACCATTTGTTAATAGGACCAACCTCACCTTATAACATCTTTAGGGTTGACCTTTCCACTAGGACAAAAATGATAAGACTTTCTTCAATTCTTCTAAGATTTGAGTAGTTAGATATAATCATAATAAATAGGGTTCATGTAAAGAGTTGCAAACTTTTTCTAAATACTCAAGAAACATATCTCATTGACCACTACTATAGAGAACTTAAAACTCTTTCATAATTTTCAAGTTCAAGAAGCATAATTTCCAATGTATATATGTTTATAGGTCTAATTCAACTAACCTCTTTATTTGGGTTGCCCATAATGATTATGTTTTTGGTTTTGATATTCCCCGTGTTAATATTTTTTCAAGGCTTCACTTCCATCAAGGCAATGCCCTTCATACTTATCTTAAAGATTTGAGACTTAGCAAAAGAGCATAAGGTATTCTGGAGCATGTTTATTATAATCAAGAATTAGAATAAATTATCATACCAAATCTTAAATTCATTATTAATAAGTGTTAGATCACCTTTAGATAGGAATAATGTATATTATAATCGAGAATTAGAATAAATTATCATACCATATCTTAAATTCATTATTAACCAACTTTAGATATGAATAGGATGAATAGGAGTAGGTTGGTGCATATCATTAGGGACAACATACGATTCTTAATATAGTTTGGAGTAAGCTATGTGGAAAGAAATAATGAATACTCCCTCACAACATTGGGTATTTACCACCTTGATATTTGCTCATAGGTTTTATAGACAATAGCATTAAGCAATTAAAAATTTATTTTCTAAAATTGATTATCCAAATTTAAATTTAAAATCCATCCTTAGATTCATAATATTAAAGAAATGAATTAAAAACAATTAATGTCAAGGAATAATGTTCTCTACCTCAACAAAGAATGAATTGAATATTACCTAATACAAGTTCTATGATGAGATAGAATGTATGTCCACAATTTAAGGGACTCATATTTTTTGGCGTTCAATTAAAGTCTAGTTAGTTTGTTTTCATTTCTTTTTTCATTTAAATTTATGGAAAGTGCATTTCATGTAGAAATTAATTGAAATTTGTGGACCTTTCAATATTCTTGAAAGGATTGGACTATTAGCCTATCAACTTGCAACCAACAGTGAAATTCCATGATGTTTTCCATGTATCATTTCTTAAGAAGTATGTTGAAGATGTTGATCATGTGATTGACTGGATTGTATTGCAGGTGGAGCTAGAAGGAGAATTCTAGACAAAAACTCAGTGTATTTTACAGAGATATATGATCATGCTCCAGAAACGAGCAATCGAGCAGGTTCAAATGTAATGGAAGCACTTTGGGCCCGATGGAGCTACAAGGCAGATGGTTGATCAGATGTGGGCTATGTATCCTTCTCTATTCGTTGGTTGAGAGAATGTTTTTTTCATATGTTTTGGTGTGATTTTTTGGTATATGTATATGGATGTAAATACTACCATGAGTTGTGTTATGAAGTTCCAATAAGCGGTATGGGTGTCATGTTGTTATGGTTGTCATGTTGTTATGTTTTCATGTTGGTTTGTTTTCCAACAAGTTGATCATTATAAATACTACATCGAGAAAAGTTATAAAGCCCCATGGGTAGTATGTTTTTCTTTTCAATAGTCTTGTTGGTTGTACGTGTCATTGAACACCGAGCCTAGTGATCTGGTGGGATTTCAATAAAGCCTGGTTGTATTGATGAGGGTTTTGGGCCTAGGAATCCCTTGTTGGGATATACAATAAATCCCTAGGAAGCCTTGATTGGTTCTGTTGTGAGTCCCACATTCATACATGGAATATGGCACGGGGGTGGTCAGCTAAAAGAAAGATTTGGTTCAGCCCAATTTATGGTCGGGTGGTTTGTGGAAGTCACTGACTTGGTTAATTTTTGCACACATTAATAAGAAATCCTTTTCCTTTGGTATTTCATTTGTAAATGTAATTGTTAATATGTGGTTTTTATGGTTGTTCTATTCTTGTTATTATGTTGGTTATAATCATGGTTTATGACATACTTTGGTCATGGATCTCATCATGATTTGATTAGTATATGAAATGCGAATGAATTATGACCTAGCGGATGATAATGCAACTATTGTGATAAGACATCAAATCTTCTTGACGATTCTCAGATAAGTATGAGACCCCTATGCTTAGATTTATTATTATGACATGTAGATTACATGTTTGTGATATGTTTGATGAAATGGTTGTCATGGATAGTAGGGATCAGGTCAAGTCCTTGTACCAATGTTTTCATTAGTAACTTGAATTCATGGTGATTTATCATTTCTGGAAATTTCATGAAGTTTTGGGCAAAGGCCTAAGACCTACCCCTGAAAAAGTGGCTTAGAATCTAGGGTCGTTGGCTTAGAACTTCCTGAAAAAGGCCACAATCATTGGCATGCCTTACTATGGGAGAGACTAGAGGGCCTCAGTCACATGCATGGCTTGTCATGGGAGCGGCTGGGGGTATAACTTAGAAAAATGAAAAGTTGTCTCAGGGGTTAGGCACCTGTAAGGGCTGGTTGTCTCCTGAAGGTTTCGTAGCTCCTAAGGAATGTCAGATTGGTATTGTTTTTTTGGTTCCATTCCTTAATTATACATGGGGAGTTGAATCACATCATAGTAACTCTTCGTCACATGTTTACCCCAATGGACTGATTATCTTGGTTAAATGTGGGAGGAGGGTGCTACATGTATCGAGGGACAACTAGGTGAAGGGCTCACATTGAAGTAGGTCTCTTCAACCTATGCAATGAATTTCCTTCATCGAATGCCAACTACTATTCAAGGAACCATGTTTTCCAAACTATACTTGGGCTAGTTATGATCTAAGTGGATATCGGTGGCCACCCGCCTACTCCACTTGGACCCCCAACATTGTTTCCTTTAAATTTCCTTAATTCTATCACAACTTTCTTTTTTTGGTAGTTTTTCGAGTCCTAAACTTCCAGAGCCATTTTGAGGTCCTAAAAGACTTCTTTTGAGAAAATAGAGAGACCAAAAGAGTTCCAAAATTTGTTTCACACATTCTATTTTTTCCTCCTCGTGAATATCTTTGAAACGATGTATAATGATAGCCAAACGAAGATAATATGCTAAATTTATGACCCAGAGAATCTAGGAGTCCAACATACCCCACCGAGGACCAAAACTGTTTGCGCTTCATCTCCTAGGGTTAGGGTTTCACACTTATTATTTATTATGAAAAAGCCTCTGAGTCTCATTGTAACACAGTTAAGAAGGCATGTAGCCATCACATATCTTCTCAAAGATAAGCTACCATTGAATGAGCTAGTTTATTTTCATTCTACTTGTAAAAAAATTTTAGTATTCGTTATTTATTAATTGAAGTTCAATATTATTGTATCTCTATGTTTTTGTTTAATTTTTTATTTCATTTAGCTCCTTCAAAAATCCAAATAAGTGGTATCAGAGTGGTCTTCTCTTTCTCTATTTTTCTGTGCATGTCCCCAATGAGGTCAGGGTATAAGTAATTGGGACTCAAGCTAGTTGAACTCCTGCAAGGCCACTCTCGCCGAACCCAATGACCTCCCATGTCAGAAGAAGAGAAATACGAAGGAGTGGGAGATCCTATCAAATTGTTGCTCGAAGAATCCCTCGAGTGACAGAGGAATTAAATGATGGAAAAATTTGCCCAAATCCTTTGGGGGATGCCAATAGGCGAAAAATATTCATTCAGTAGTCACTTCAGAGTCACCGCCCCCTTCAAGATACAAGTTAACTTTGATATCCTTTTATTCGAATTTCAGATAGATACAAATGTTGTAGATAAGTGGTTAAGGTTGTTGGAAAGTTATTTTTCGATCCATAGTTTCTCCAATAGGAAAAATATTACTTTTTCACTACTTAAAGTTGTTCCCATGTCAAGGAATAGTGGGAAATGTACTATGAGAGAATGATCGATGAACCCTCCATGTTGGAACTCTTTCTGAGACATTGTCAATGAACAATAATACCCTGTTGGGAGATGTGAAGACAAGTACATACAATGGACCACACTACGACAACAAAGGGATCAAGATGTGCATGATTTGATAAATATTTTTCATACTCTATGAACAAATTTGGGTATCAAAGAGTTTGAGAAAAAATTGATGCTAAAATATTGCATTTGTCTGCAGAAATGCATTTAGGAAGAAATGGAGTGTAATAACCAAGTCAAAAATCAATGTAAAAAGTTAATAAAGATAAAATAATAACCAGGGTCATGGAACATGTATTCAAAGCTGAATGTTGGGCAAAAACATAGTGATGGGGATCACTTGTGATTAATTAATGGATATGGAAATTGGCAATGACAATGGCAGAGGATTTGTAAAGGCATGAGGCATTAATTAGCATTTTATGTATGAAAATAATGGAAAATATCAGAAAATGGAGGTGAAAGGTCATAGGTTGGATGTGAGAAGAAAAAATAATGGAAATTTAAGAAAAATAGAGGCCTCATTAATAAAAATTCTTCTGAGGATCAATTTGTAACCTTTTGTCAGTTCATTTTTAGAGCTCTCATTCTACTCTCTCTCTGTTTCATACACTTGGACACTTAGAGTTTTATTGGAGCTATTTTGGAGGAGCGTGGCATACTTTGGATTTGGAACAAGAAGGAAAAGGAAGAGCAGGAAAGTGCAAGAGGACAACGGGATCAACAACTACAACGGATTTTTCTTGCAGGTACTGAGTTGCATGTATGATTTCCTTGCTAGTTTTGGCATACATGGAACATGCATGTACTTTCTTGGTTATGACCTGTCATTGGCATAGAGGATTGCTTGGATTGATGGTCCAATTGGATATTGGTGGCCAACCGCCTATTCCATTGGGGCCCCACCATTGTTTCTTTCAGTTTTTAAGTTTCCTTAATTGTAGCACAATTTATTATTATTAGCAGTTTTTTCGGGTCCTGAACTTCTAGAGCCGTTTTGAGGCCCTAAACGACCTTTTTAGGAAAACTGGGAGCAACATGGAAGTTGCTTTGATGTTTCTCACATCAAAAGTTGTATTCCTCGGATAGATCTTTCTAATGAGGTATTGTGCGCATCAAACGAAGATCGTATTCCAAAGTTATGTCCCCGAGAAGTTAATGTACCAATTTACCCAAACAGGGCCCATAGTTTTGGCGCTTCATCTCCTAGGGTTAGGTTTTTGGATGTTTAGGGTTTTCCATTGTTTCTCAATAATAAATAGGCCCTTAAGCCTCATTGTAACATAGTTCAGAGGCCAGTAGCCACCACATCTCTTCTCAGAGATAAGCTACCAGCGTGCTAGCTAGTTTATTTCCATTCTGTCTGTAAACAAATTTTAGTTCTTCGATATTAATGAAATTAAGTGTTATTTCCATTGCATCTTTGTATTTATGGTTATATGTGTATTCTATTGTGTTCCTGCATAAATTTAGATAAATGGTATCATAGTGGTCTTCTCTTTCTCAATCCTTCTTTGCATGTCCCCAACGAGGTTCGGGTATAAGGAGTTAGGGCTCGATCTAGTTGAACCTTTGCAAGATCAGCTTCACAAACCCTGACGACCGCCAATGGGGGATGTAAATAAAGACCAGGGAGAAGGAGATCCCTAGAAAAACAAATGAACGCGATGATGGATAACTTTTCCTAGATCCTTCAATGGTTGCCCATCGACAACACATCTGCATCCAGCAGCCACTCTGGAGGCACAACTCCTCTTCAGGTACAAGTAAACTTTTACATTCCCGAGGACAAGTATGTAAAATGGACTATGCTACGACAACAAAGGGATCAAGATGTGCATGAGCTGACGAATATGTTCCATAACCTGGGCTCAAAGTTGGCTATCAAAGATTCAGAGAAAAATTTGGTGCTGAAGTACTGCAGTTGTGTACACAGATACATTCAGGAGGAAATGGAGTTCTTCAACATCCCCTGGCATGGTATGGCATACCGGTATGCTGCCAAGAATGAGTAGAAATTCAAATAGAAGAAGTGAGACTTTAGATCTATGAATCAAAATCAAGGAAAAGGTGCCCCCAAATGGTAGAACAAAGGACAAATCTAAGGCATGGCAGCCCAAGACAACCTGCTAAAGCCTCAAGAAAATAACAACACCGCAAAGCTTAAGAAGGACACGAGAAAGTGGTGTGAGTTCCATAAGAGCTCCACTCACAACACGAGTGAGTGTTGGGGCAAGTAGTCACTGGTGGCCGAGGTGAAGGTTTCTAAATCAGATGCATGCTCTGACTTAGAATCAGAACCAGAGAAGGGGAATGACAAAGGGAAGCAGATTATTGATGCGGAGCCCAATGCCACCGTTGCCACCATGAATATCTAAAAGGAGGAACTAGAAGATCTAGAGGAGGAGGAGCGTCTCTTCTACTCCCAAATGTGAGTAAAGGTTTCCCCGCTATAGTTCATTGTCGACAAGGGGGAGCCAAAAGAACCTTATTTCATTAGAGCTCGTGAAGCGGTTGGGCTTGCTGACCACAACACACCCACAACCGTACACCATTAGGTGGCTTCACCAAGGATGGGATCTCCGTGTCAGCTAGTAGTGCCACCTTCCCTACAACGTCAAGCCCTTCACGAATGAGGTATTATGTGACATTTCTCCTCTTGATGTTTGTGATGTATTATTAGGCAAACCATACTTGTGGAAATGAAATGCTATGTATGAGTCCTAGCCTCGCACTATTATTGTTACTTTGGGAAATAAATTGTACATGATACCATAGGTACCACCGACTACCACTATCTCTTTGGTTACTACAAAAAACTGCAGTAAGCTCATTTCCAAAACCGGGAAATTTGTTTTCTTGATGATTCGCCCTCAGGGAAAGAAGAAGACTTTGGCCACAACCTCCAAACATGTCTCCTCTGCATGACAAAAACAAATGGAAAAGGTCATGGAGGAGTATGGCGACATATTAATCTCACCCACAGGGGTACCTCTGCATTTTTAGGTCAAGCACCCCATCAATCTGACCCCAATTGTGTCACTGCCCAATGGACCAATCTATCGACACTCTTTTATGAAGAACGATGAAATCAAGAGGCAGATTCAGGAGCTGTTGCAGAAAGGTTACATACGGTCGAGTTCATCTCCCTGTGGAAGCCCTATCATGTTGGTGCAGAAGAAGGTTGGGACTTGGAGGCTCTGTATTGACTATCGAGCACTGTACAAGATCACCATCCGAAATAAGCACCCGATCCCATGAATTGATGACCTTCTAGAACAACTCAAATGGGCGAAATATTTCAGTAAGATCGACTTGAAGTTAGGATATGACCAGGTACCAATCGAACCCTCCGATGTGTGTAAGACTGCCTTCAAAGCCAAGGAGGGCCTTTTTGAATCATTGTTCAAGCCTTTCGGGTTGACGAATACTCCCACAACCTTCATGACGCTGATGGATGACATATTGCGGCCATTCACCAACAAATTTGTAGTAGTGTACTTGGATGACATCCTGATATTCAGCCAGACTTGGGAAGAGCACCTCCACCACATCCGACAGGTCCTCCAAACACTATGACAACACAAGTTTTGTGCCAGTTTGGAGAAGTGCACTTTTGGCATGACCCAATTTCAGTATCTGGGATACATTATTGATGAGAGGGGGGTACATGTGGATCCAACCAAGATCCAATTCATTCGGGATTGGCTAGCTCCAACCACTCTAATAGAGCTTCGCAACTTTCTGGGTCTTGCTAATTTCAATTGTAGGTTCGTGTTGGGATTCTCTCATATCACTTGGCCGTTAAGTCAAGTCACCAAGGGAGGAGCGAGAGAAAAATTCTTTTGGTAATAATCTCAACAGAAGGCATTCGTAAATTGAAACATCACCTCTTCTCCGCCCCAGTGCTCACATTACCAGACGTGCAACAACCATTTGAGATCGAGATAGATGCCTATGACTATGCTATTGGGGTAGTTCTTACTCAATAGGGGAATCCAATGGCATATCACAGTGAGACACTGCCCGACACAGTCCACAAGTATCCCACTTATGAAAAAGAAACGTATTCCATTGTGTAGGCTTGCTGAGAATGGAAGAATTACATTTTGTGGAAGGAAACAGTCATCCACACAGACCACCGACCCCTGCAGTTCATACAGACACAAGCGATGTTGCAGAACGATCACCATCAGAAGTGGTCCACCTATTTGCAACAGTTTCATTTGAACATCAAGTATAATAAGGGAAACACCAATAATGTTGCAGACTGCCTTAGCCGACCACCGATTGTGGCACCAACCACCATTGTCAACTCTTGTGGGCACGAGACTTCTGATTGGCCACTTCTCTACCAAAACAGTATGGAATTCAGCCACACATACAAGACACTCTTGGAGGGTACGCAAGTTCCAAATTTTCACCTCCAGGATGCATTGTTATGTCACCTGTGACACCTTTGTGTTCCTTAAGTGAGTGTGCCAAGATGATTTGGGAAGCATGCTACAGTCGAGTCATTAGGAATTTTGGGGTTGATAAAACAGTGGCAATACTATAAAATTATTTCTATTATTCGAACCTTCGATAGTATGTCAAGAAGTACATCAGATCCTGCACTGCTTGCGCCATTGCCAAACCGACCATCAAGAAGCAAGGCCTCTATAATCCGCTACCTACCCCTAGTCGACCTTGGGAATCCATTTCCATGGATTACATGTCAGTCCTTCCTTCTACTAAGCATGGAAATGACTGTGTTTTCATGGTCGTCGATAGATTCTTGAAGATGGAAATTATGGCGGCCTGCAAGATGAATATCACATTAGAATCCATTGCTAAAATATTCTTTGAACGAGTGTGGGTGCACTTTGGGATCCCATAGTTTATGATCTCAGATTGGGAAAATAGGTTCCTTAACACATTTTGGTCCAGCCTCTGGTCAATGTTGGACACCAAGCTCACCAATTCCACAACTTTCCATCCCCAAACTAATGACTAGACAAAAGTTGTCAACAGGATGATCGTACACATTTTTCACATGTAAAATTCAAAGTATCCACACACATGGGATGAGATCCTTCCCTATGTACAACATAGTTATAACCAGGCTCTCCACGTGTCAAGCGACAACAACCCATTTCAGGTGGGCTTGGGATTCCAACCATTATGTCCCATTGACGTAGCCATGCCATTTGCGACTACTAAGGCCAATTTGGCTCATGTCTAGTATGAAGCTGACAAGGTGAACAACTTCATTGAGCACATTTAGCACATCTGCCAACAGGTTCCTGAAATATTGGACAAAGCCAATGCTAAGTATAAGCAACGACATGATCAACATTGGGTGCCACACAACTTCCAGGTGGGTGACAATGTGTGGCTACATTTGCAGAAGGAGTGCCTCGTTGGACCCCACCGCAAGCTTCGACCGCTTTGATACGGGTCATACACCATAAACAAGGTTGTAGGGGCCAATGCCTTCGATTTCAGTATTCCGCCATTCCTTGGTCTGCACCTAGTGTTCAACATGGACTACCTTCAACCCTACTTCCCACCTGTAGTGGACACATCCAACATTGCAGAAAAAATCACACCAACAGAGTTAAACCCAAATTGCATGGAACATGACACCATAGATCATATAATGGACATGAAAATCAAGAACACTCGATAGAAGAAGATCCAACTGTATCAGGTTGTCAAAGCTGGCCAAATCCTACACCAAGGCAAGTGGTTCACTAGGGACAAAGTTCAGTAGAAGTTTCCTCGTCTCATGGAGGAACTCAACGCAATTGGGACCATTGCTTCCTATGGGGGGAGGAATGATCCAGGTGGATATTGGTGGCCAACCACCTATTCCACTTTGGGCCCCACCATTTTTTCATTCAGTTTTTCAATTTCCTTAATTGTAGCACAATTTACTATTTTTACTATTTTTTCAGGTCCTGAACTTCCGGAGCCGTTTTTAGGCCCTAAACGATGTTTTTTGGGAAAATTGGGAGAAAAGTGGAAGCTCCTTTGATGTTTCTCACATTACAAGTTGTATTCCTCAGATAGATATTTCTAACAAGCTATTGTGTGCGCCAAATGGAGATCGTATGCCAAAGTTACGTCCTCGGGAAGTTGATGTACCAATTTTGCCAAACGGGGCCTATAGTTTTGGCGCCTCATCTCCTAGGGTAAGGTTTTCTGATGTTTAGGGTTTTCCACTATTTATAAATAATAAATAGGCTCTCGAGCCTCATTTTATCACAGTTCAGAGGCCTGTATCCACCACAAATATTCTCAGAGATAAGCTACCAACGCCCTAGCTAGTTTATTTCTATTCTGTCTGTAAAAAAAATCATTTCTTTGATATTAATGAAATTAAGTGTTATTTCCACTGCACCTTTGTATTTATTTTTATATGCGTATTCTGTTGCATTCCTGCATAAATTTGGATCAATTGACAGTGGATTTTCCTAGCCTTTCCATTTCCTGGATAGCCATGGTGTTGTGGGTTTCATCTATGTTTTTCTGGTTGGTTCTCATGTTCCTTTGGATGTGGGTTGATTTAGCAGTTCCTAAAGCCTTGGTTGGACAAATTCTCTAGAAGCTTTGTAACAACTGAGGTTGAGTTACTAGTATTGGAAGTCTTGGTTGGAAAAACACTCTGGAGCCCTTAGTGAATTGAGTCACTAGTCCTAGAAGCCCTAGTTGGAAAAATGCTTTGGATCCCAACAACAACTGTGGGTTGTGTTATCACCAAATTGAGGCTGATGGGAAACTTCAACAGTCAATTCAGAGTAACTATTTCAAACTTACTTTTGGCTGGAACTTAGCCTTTCCGACCTGAGAGGGCTCTCCCAAGGACACGAATGATATTCAATAGATACAGATAAAAAAAAGATGGCTAACTCTTAAATGTGGTTTGAATATTTTTATGCAGGTGAAGGATTCAAATAAATGGATACCATTGGGCATGGAGTCGATATGGAAACTCAATCACATATAAAAAATCTCTCATGGAAGATGAGGCATGTTTATTCTCATAAAAAAAATAACATAAGTAGAAGACAAGATGCGTAAAGGAAGTTGGAGCATGTTTAACCATGAATTCCAAGTAATTACACAAAAAGTAAACTGAAATAACATTAAAAGATCCTGTAGGAAACACACATACAAGAAGACATGATGAATCTCAAGTGAGAAAGAAGTTTGTTGCAACTGTATATTACTGACAGAAAAAGGTTACAAAAGTAGCTTGTAGCATTACCTCCATCCAACCTCTTCTAATCCTCTCATATGCCTATTTATAGAGTGAGGACTCATAAAAATGGTTTTCCATCTTGCTATCTTTGAATTCCTACCCCAGAGACCTATTTCAAATAGGATTACATCACTTGGAGACTTCCTAGGGATATTTTTTGTTTGGCAGAGTTTGAATACAAAAAGGACTCTTCTTTCATTAAATAACTCAACAAATATATTTAATAACCCTTATCAACTGCAAATAAACAATTTTTTGAGTGTACTAGACTGCTGATGTGCCATCATGCCATGTGGATGTTGAGCTAGACCTCTTCCAAGTCGAATTTTACAATTTTTACACAAATCTGGTTAGTGAAAATTCTGAAAATAGGCCTAAAAGATGAGTGCATAACTTCCAAACCCTGATGGATTTGCAGAAATTGAGAGAGGTTTTTGTAAATGCGTCTATTCTGAAGAAAATTTCCTTCAAATTTCCAAAATTATTTTTCATTTTATCATAAATTGAAGTTGGAGTTTACTGCTAAAACAATCATGTATAATAAATTTCAGGAGAGCTCGTAGCATTTTCATTTCACCACCTTTTTCATAACCTTTTACATTTCTGATTGTTGTAGGGTCTTCCTTGGGTATAATAAGCTAAATAAATTCCTCTAGAACCATCTTCCATGTATTTTTTGAAGGATTTTTAGCTTAAGGGAACCTACAACAAGTTCATAGCGAAAACTTAGCCTCAAGTCTGGAGCATGTTACGAGCTCAACTAGTTTGGCAGATTTTTTTTGTAATTTCTTCGTCTTTGCCAAAAAATCATCTTTGCAGCCTATATATGTCTTGTGATGATATATTAAGACAAAAAGTGACCAAAAATATGTGGCTTACCATGTTTAACATCAACATCTTGCATAATCACTTTAAGACCCTTTTTCTTCAATTCAACTTGTGGCATCTCTATCGAACCAAACTAACATGCTGAGGTGTTAGCCAATCGATACACTGGAGCTAATACCTTGTAAACCTAAATTGAGATGGTGAGATATCCAATGGTGAGGTGGAAAAAGTGATGTGTTGTTATGCTTGATGATGTGTCCAAAATGATGAGTTGGCATCCCAATCATCTTCTATGATGAGTGTTCTCACTAAAAAAAGTCTCCATTGATACACTTTAACCATTCCAGATGATTGATGTGCTTCAAAAAGACATTTAATTCTTGAAAAATCAGTTTTTTTAGGAAAGTTCGTAGCAAATTATGATTGTTTTACACTGATTTCGCTGCAAAATCAGAGTTTTTAGGCAAGTTCGTAGCAAAATCTGACTGTTTTACACTGATTTCGCTACAAACTTTGGTATTCTTGTCAAATTTCACTGTAATGACTATATTTTCTCATGCATGAGATATTTTTGGATTTTTCTTTGACATTTACTCCTATCACACGAACGATGACCATTAAGACCCCGCACATATGTGCATTTTTTGAAAATTATGAATTCAAAAGACCCTATTCAACTGTAAGTGAGTCAACTTAATTAACTTAAGACCAACCAAATTTTATCATGGATAATAGTGGCTCCAATGGGGATGTTTCGCCCCTGTGGTACAACAAAGAACCAGCAGCTCCAACGCCTTATTCATTAGGTAGTTCCCAACCACTTGCCATATTCTTCAGCCTGTATTCGATCCTTGATATGTTCTTAAAGCAAAAAAAACTTGTACAAATCAAAACTTGCAACTACAATCTTCAAACTAAATTCCAAAAGAGATGCTTGCCTAACAAGCTTATTTATGTACATGTTAGAGTCCTGTAATTTACAGTATCACAAGGTGACTGATTATTGATTTTATTGTTACTAAAAATAATATTCCATGGATATCATTTATTTTCAGAGAAAGTAAGGAAGGTCCTGACTGTCAAGAGTGTCAAATGAGTCTATTTTCCATTTAGTTTAGTTGAAAGAGGAAAAACATTGCTAATTAAGTATGATGATGAGAAATATCCATACTACCTTCATTTATTCCATCTACCCTTTTCTTACCTTTCATTTTACCAAATTTTGACAATCCCCTGCTCTGAAATCCCATTCCACGTCCTAGAACCCACATACATAACCTTTTCAAACTTACTGCTTCATAAGACCCACTTGTGTTGAAAAATTTGAAAAAGTCTAAACTTTACCCGCATTCGGCGACCCATAAGTTTCCAGCTTCTCTTTGTAAATATTTTCCAATAAAATTAAAATTTGTCAATGCGATTTGGTAGGAGTCGGAGTCAGGACCCACCTAAAACCTTATAAATTACCAAAATTCGCATATAAACCTCTGAATTTCATAATTTCCTTACCTTCCACCTTTTCGCACTTGCCAACATTTAGCGCATTGCATGGCGCACTTCACAACATTTATAACTTATTTGTAAGTGCCTGCAAGTTAAAATTTTTAACTTGCGATACGACCCACCTGCATACTGCAAATCACAAGTTTTAAAGGACAAGTGCAAAGGTAAATGTTAAAATCCTGGAAGTGCGATGTGCGAGACTCGACCCTGCCCCGCATAATGCACATCGCAAATTTCAAAGGTTACCATGAGGTAAAATGTTAAAAATGACGACGTGCAATGTGCAATGCCTAGTGGGACCCGATTTCATATCACAGGTCACAAGTGATAAAGGATAAGTGCGGAAGGTTAATGTTAAAATATACGGAGTGCGATATGCGATGCTGCTCCAAGGTAAAATCTAAAGGTTATCAAATCCGGGTAAATAAAGTTTTACGTAGTTTTTCTTTGAAAAGGGGTTAAAACATGACAAAGAAGGGCTTGGGTGGCAAAAGAAACCACAAGTCGAGTTGGGCAGCAAAGGGTGTTTCATACATGATTATTGTGTTATAACGAGAAAAAAGCATTCACGGGAGAAATAAGTCTCGACCATGCATGCAAGAAAAGGAGGTCAAGAGGCAAAGGGCGTTCATTGAAGACTGTCATGGTATAATAGTAAAGATGGAATAGGCATCAAAATACATCAGTACCCGCTTAAATAAATGAAAAGTGGCCAGCACTGCACATATTTGATTACCCAGTGCCAGTTCTTTGTGGAACAAATTAGATGTCGAAGCCGTGTTCCTTGCTTCTTCGTGATCGTCTCAACCAACATTTGGCCTTCTTTATTAATGTACGAAGAGTTGCAGAAGTTAATGTTACAGTCAGTTTTCTAGAGAGCTCAGAAGTTATTATATAATTTAATATTGTAGGTGATCTACTAGATGATATTTTAGTCCAGACCCTGTGTGGCAACAATTGTCAAAATTCCATTTACTTTGTAGTTAATGCGGATTACCAATCTATATTAGGGCAACCACCTCTGTCGTGACTCACTATTAAATACTGCTTGAATGTTCATTATCAAGGGTTGGACTTTGTTTAGACTTTGCGTTGTTGGATTATTGTATTGGAGCTCTGTAACAGTTTTGAGCTGGGCATCAATGATAAAATCACGTTCACATGATCCTTGAGCTATGTTAATGGTGATGTAATTTCTTTTATGTTAATGTTTCCATTGTTTTACCATGTTGTACATCAATTTCTCTGATTACAGAACATAAGTTTTAGACTAAAATATGTTGATAAAGCACCTCAATTTTGTCTGTTTTTGTTATCTTAATGTTTTTCTTTGAAATACAACTATTTAATTCTTAATTTCCCTTTAGCTATACTAAAATTGTTGTCTTTAGGGTTCTCCTGTGAAGTATATTTAAAGAATTCTCCACTTCTCTTTAGCCTTACCAAAGTTGATATCTTTAAAGTTTCCCTTGTGAAGTTTAGTTAAAGAATTCTTAACTACTCTTTAGCTTCATGGAACTAGTATCACAAGTTTTTTTCTTTGAAAGTATAGTTAAATAATTCTTAAATTCTCTTTAGCTTTCACTACCTCCTATCATATCATATTCACACTACCAGTGAGATACATTTTATATAGTTAGCTTGCCCTGTGAATGACCTTGAAAATTTGATGTACAACTCAGCCCTTTATGAATCCATTGCCCAATGGATTAAAATTCTCACATTCTATCTGTCCAACCACCCAATTAGTCAAACGGACAACCCCAATCTCTATAACTAGCCTAAAATCAGCATTATCAATCATCAAAGTTAAATCCTAAGTCATAAAGATACAGAGAGAGCCCTCTTTGAGCCCAGGAAGGCTAGGTACTGGACTCCAAAGAGGTTTGATGTTGTCCTCTGCTCCTTGTTCTTGCCAATCTTACAAATTACAGAGGGCTAACAATACATACCAATCCTACTCTAACAACTGAAGACAAAAATTTCAATTCAAGCGATATGAAACCTCTAGTATAACTAATCAGAGAGATGAACCAACACCTAGGCTTCTTGACTGTTCTTCAGTGGACCATCTATTAGAAACTCATAATAAAAATTGAATCCATAACCTGAACTTATAAATGAAATAAACTCCACCTTCACTGATGCCTAAAATAGGCTTACCAAAGGATCTTGATAATCATGAAAAATTTCCTCTTTTGATGAAATCAGCAAATCAACAGTATGATCCTTAAAAACAATAAAAAGTATCATGTCTTGATGATCCAAAGGATAATTTCATTCATAACTGCAGGTTGTCTCTGTTTTATGTCTTCATTTTCAACATCATTCTTGAGACAAGGCTCTGACTGTTTATGAAAATATTCAATGGGAGGAACCATATCATGTGCTACATGGATGTTTAAAAATGAATTTTCATGCATTACAATTAGAACTTCATGTATATCATCATGCAAAAACAAAAATTTTTGATCATTTAAATCTGTAGTAGGACATTTTGGGACATCAACTTGTAGATCAAAAACTTGCTGATTATTCTCGATTAGTGCTTCCTCATGACAACCTTTAAGCATAGTCAAGGAATCAACCTACTCTTGATGATAGAAAAGAAACATGTTTCACAAAAGCTTCTCCTTGCTCCTGCCCATTTTCACGTTGCTCAACATTCAAAGGTTTAGAAAATGAACAAAGTGAAGAGCCTTGTAACTGAACATATTTATGTTCCTCTTTATCACCTAAATACTGGGAAAGTTGCAGCAAATTTTCACAAATTTCATAGGATATAACTTGGTTGTCAAATTGCTGATCCATTTCATCTTCCAGCAAAGAAGGCACATCTTTTTGTTGGAAACCTTCTTGATTATCATCACAACTAACATGAGAATAGAAATCATAAAGTGCCTCTAACATATCCTCATCCATGCAGTCTCCATTATCACCAAGACTTTTAAGATATGGAATGAAAACCTCACAAAAATCACAAAAGTCTTGTAACAATGATAAAGAAGAATGGGTTTTCTCATAATGTTCTAAGAAATTCCTATGGAAATATTTTAGAGAGAACAAGCTTCTTGGTTGCAACCCTTCATACCATGTTCTAGCTTCATCCTTTAGGGTGGCCATAAAAATTTTCATGAGACAATCCTCAGGAAACTCAACTTTAAACTTATGCACATGCATATGGAATCTAACCAAGTTAAGAGCATCATTATCTTTCTTTTCATCTTTAAATATGGGAAGATAAGTTAACTAATTAACTCTCGGTATATGATTTGAAAAACCAGGGATGTGAGACCGAATCATAGGGGCATACCTGGCATTCTTTCTTGTAATAGAATTCATCTTGGAACTTCATCAAGCTACTGGTCTTCAAGTAGTGTAGTCACCATGAAGCTATGAATTTATATTAATAATGGAGTCACCAAGGTAGAATGCAACCTCGAATGCTTCTGAGCTCTTGTTACCTTCAAGAGTTCAATATTTCTATTTGAGCACAAGATTTTGGGAAAATGTATCTTCAGCCTCCCGGCAAAGGAACCAAATTGTTATCACCAAATTGAGGCTAATGGGCTGCTTCAACCGTCAATTCAGAGTAACTATTTCTAACCTACTTTTTGTTGGAACTTACCCTTTCCAACCTAAAAAAAAAAGATGGCTAAATCTTAAATTTTCTTTGAATATTTTTATGCAGGTGAAGGACGCAAATAAATTTCTACCAATGGGAATGGAGTCAATATGGAAAATAAATCACATATAAAACATCTCTCTGGAAGCTGAGGCATGTGTATTCTCATCAAAACATAACATAAGCAGTAGACCAGGTGCATAAATGAAGTTGGAGCATGTTTAACCATGAATTCCAAGTAATTGCACACAAAGTAAACTGAAAGAAGATTAAAAGAGGCTGAAGGCAAAAAACATACAAGAATACATGATGAATCTAAGATGAGAAAGAAGTTTGCTACAACTGTATATTACTGTCAGAAAAAAATTACAAAAGTAGCTTGTATCATTACCTCCATCCAGCCTCTTCTAATCCTCTCATCTGCCTATTTATAGAGTGAGGACTCATAAAAATGGTTTTCCACCTTGATAGCTTTGAATTCCTACCTAAGAGACCTATTTCAAATATGATTACTCACTTGGAGACTTTCGAGGGATATTTTCTGTTTGGCAGAGTTTGAATACAAAAAGTACTCTTCTTTCATTAAATAACTTAACAAATCTATTTAATAACCCTTATAAATTGAAACCAACTAATTTTTTGAGTGTACTGGAGTGTTGTTGTGTCATCGTGCCATGTGGATGCTGATTTGGAACTCTTCCAAGTCTAAATTTACAAATTTTACACAAATCTGGTTAGTGAAAATTCTGAAAAATAAGCCTCAACGATGAGTGCATAATTTCCAAACCCTAATGGATTTGAAGAAACTAAGAGAGGTTTTTTTAGATGGGATTGTTCTAAAGAAAAAAATCTTTCATATTTACAAAATTATTTTTCATTTGTTCATAAATTCAAGTTTCATTTGACTTCTAAAATAGTCATGTACAAGAAATTTCAGGAGAGTTTGTAGCATTTTCATTTCACCACCTTTTGCATAACCTTTGACACTTATGAAAATTGGAGGGTATTCCTTAGGTATAATAAGCTAAATACATGCCTCTAGAACCTTCTTCCATGTATTTTTTGAATTATTTTTAGCTTAAGGAAACCTACAACGAGTTCATAGTGAAAAATCAACCTCAAGCCTAGAGCACGCTACGAACTCACCTAGTTTGGCAGATTTTTTTGTAATTTCTTCTTCTTTGCAAAAAATCATCTTTTCCACCTGTATATTTATTGTGATCATATATTAAGACAAAAAGTGACCAAAAATGTTTTTCTTACCATGTTTAACATCAACATCTTTCATAATCACTTTAAGACCCTTTTTCTTCAATTCAGCTTGTAGCATCTCTATCGAACCAAGCTAACATGCTGAGGTGTTAGCCAATTGATACACTGGAGTTAAGACCTTGTAAACCTGAATTGATATGGTGGGTTATCCAATGGTGAGGTGGAAAAAGTGATGTGTTGTTATGCTTGATAATGTGTCGAACATGATGAGCTGGCAGCCCAATCATCTTCTATGATGAGTGTTCTCACTAACCAAAGTATCCATTGATACACTTTAACCATTACAAATGATTGATGTGCTTCAAAAATACATTTAATGATTTAAAATTTTTAAAATTATCTCTCGCTGAAAAAATAGAGATTTTAGGCAAGTTCATAGCGAATTTTGATTGTTTTACACTGATTTCACTACGAACTTTGGCATTCTTGTCAAATTTCACTGTAATGACCAGATTTGCTCATGTATGAGATATTTTTGGATTTTATTTGACATTGAATCCCATCACACGAATTATGACGATTAAGACCCCTCACATATGTGATTTTTTTGAAAATTATGAATCCAAAAGACCATTTTCAACTCTAAGTGACTCAACCTAATTAACTTAAGACCAACCAAATTTTATCATGGATAACAGGTTGAGTTACTGGTCTTGGAAGCCCTAGTTGGAAAAAAATCTCCTTTGCCTTGGAAAACTTAGATAGAGACTGATCTGGTGATGGTTAGTGATTTCCAGCCATGAATTCGAATAACTAGTTGAGGGTTGAGGTGGTTAGGCCTCTGGAAGCCCTGGTTTGGTTTTATTGGATTCTTCCATGAGATCCCACATTCATGCTTGGAATATGGCACGGGGATGATTGGTTGAAAGAGAGATTTTGTTCAGATCAATCTATGTTCAGGTGGTACATGGAAGTCCCTGACTTGGTTGGATTTTGATATGTTAATAAATTATACTTTTTTAAAAAATATTTTATGAGGAAATTTTCTTGTCATTATGTGGATTTAATGGCTGTTTCATCATGAATATATATTTCATTATTTGTTGGTTATAAACATGTTTTATGACGATCTTGATGTATGGTTCTCATCATTTTTTGGTTAGTATATGAAATTTTAATGAATGAATGACCTAGTAGATAACATTGCAGCTATTGGGATGAGATATTGGTCCGTGACAGTTCTCAGATAAGTATGAGATCCCTATGTTCAAATCTATTGTTATGACCTGTACATTACATGTTCATGATTTGTTTGACAGAATTCCTGTCATGGATGGTAGGTTTCTAGTCAAGTTTGTATTCAAATTCTTGAATTAGTAACATTATTTCATTGTTATTTATCATTTTTGTAAGTTTCATGAAGTTGTAGGTAGTGGCCTTAGACCTAGCCCTGAAAAAGTGGCTCAGAATCTGGGGTCGTTGGCACAAAATTACCTGAAAAATGCCACAGTCACATGGATTCCTTGTTGTGGGAGTGACTGGAGGGCATCAGTTGCATGCTTTCCTTGTCATGGGAGTGAATGGGGGTCTAGTTCAAAAAAACATCAATTTCTCTCACGGTTTGGACACCTTAAGGGGTCAGTTGGCTCCTGAAGGTTCTATAGCTCCTAGGGAAGGACAAATTTCTTGTGATGTTGGTTCCACTTCCTTAACTACACATAGGGAGTTGAATCATATCATAGTAACTCTTCATCACATGTTTACCCCATTGGACCAGTTAGCTTGGGTAAATTTGGGAGGAGGGTGATATAGAGTGGCATCAGAGCATGGTTTCGTTCTCCTTGGGTGATTTATGGTTTCCTTTATCCTTGTATGAATGTGTTGTCATGTGTACATGTAAATTGTTTATGTTTCCTTATGTTTTGGTATATGTGTTTATTGTGTATGCATGACAGTGGTCATTGTTGCCATTGTGATGTCATGTAGAAGTTGATGCCGTGTTGTCAGAATGTCTTCACCATGAATGCATGTCAGTGTTATACGTATTTTTTATGCATGTGTGTCATACATATGTTTGTTATTCATGCATGGTACCTAGTCGGTGTTGTAGTTGTGGTGTCATCCATGGTAATTGGGATGATGATTGAGATGATGTCTATATACTATGATGCTTATGATTATACATGTATTGTGCTAATCTAGTTGATCTTGCAAATGAGATATCCTCCCTTGAGCTAAACTAAGGTACATTGGTTTGTTTATGATTTGGTTTAGCTGACATGATATATATTGCAGGAAGAGAAGAACAAAGATGACAAGCAAGATGGTATACTAAAATTCACTAGATTATCCTTATAGATCAGATGAGCAGCATGGTAATGGGTGCTCTCCAGACATAGAAAACACATTGAGAATTTTGAAGATAGAAATAAGAAGCTACAAAGCATATAGTGATAGAATCATTCAGGAAAAGGAGAATAAAGTAGAAGTCAATGTAGTAATCCTTCAGAGTTTTTCAAAATTTCAGAGGCAGGGATAGCTTAAGATCAGTCATGGACATGAGAATAGGACTAACAGAGCATATGGTAGTAGGTCACATGGTGGGTACAGGTTGTATAGAGATGACATAGTCAATGATAGCATATATTTGGATACACCTAATAGACAAGGCAATGGACATGGGATTTACTCTAGTTTTGGTTCAGACATGTATCATGGACATCATCGTTATCATCCTTACAGGAGGAGTGATAAGGTATATTTTCCAGATGAGTTTAAGAAATCAAATCCACCTACATTTGTTGGATAAATGAAGAAGTGACAAGGTGTTGAAGCATGGTTTATTGGGATGAATAAGTTATTCAAATTGCATGATTACTCAACGAACATGAAGGCTAGAATAGATTCATCTAGTCTTAAAGGTAAGGTAGACATTTGGTGGGAAGATGTAAAGAATGTTAGAGGTATTCATAAAGAGTAGTTGACTTGGAGTGAGTTTGTAACAACCCTGGTGAAAATTCCATGTAATAAATGTTAATAAAGGAAAAATAATAACCATGGTTGATGGGACACTTATTCCAAGATGAATGGTGGGAAAAACATCCTAGTGGGTGTTCATTGAAGTTATCATGGCTAAGGAAATTGGCAAAGGCAATGACAAAGACTTTAGAAAGGAAAAATGGCAGTTTGGCACATTTATTTATGAAAATAATGGAAAATAGGAGAAAAGGAAGATGAAAGGTCACATGTTGCATGTGAGGAAGAAAATGAAGGAAAATAATGGAAAATGAAGAAAATAGAGGCCTCATTGATAAAAAGGATTTTGAGGATTATTTGGAAAGATTTTTCTCAAACCTTTTGTCAGTTTAGTTTTGGATGTCTCCCATTATTCTCTCTCTCTCACTCTTGGACACTTCAAATTTTCTTGGAGCATTGTGGCATTGGATCAAGAAAGGAATATAAGGCAAGAGGAAGGAAGGAGCAAGCAAGGAAGAGCAGGATCAAGCATCTATACTAGGATTATTTATAGGTATCTATTTTCATGTATGATTTCCTTGCTATATTTGGCATGCATGGTATTGCATGTGATTCTTTGTTGTCATGGCATGGGTTTTGCTTCGCGTGACAATGTTTTCAGCCTAGCCTTGTCATTTCCAGATATCCATGGTGTGATGGGGTTCTCATGTTTTGGTTGAGCTGGATTTACATATGGATTCGAAGCCGAGTGAGCTGGATCTCCGAAAGGAAGAACACATGGCCTAGTGATCCCTGAAATAGATTATGGATTGTGGTAAATCCACGGGCTTAGTGACCCCTGAACTGGACTGTGGGTTGCGGTAAAGGCAGGTATTGTGTGCCTCAGTGTACCTAGGAATCCTCGACCGGTAAATGGCAGGATATATGGTAAATAATAGAGGTGCATGCTCTCAATCAGGCCTAGGAATCCTGAGATGGGATATACAGTAAAGCCTGGAGAGTGGGTCTCAGTTTAGGGCCTAGTGATCTGATGTGGATTGTGGTAAAGCTTGAGAGACTGGGAGATATTAAAATCCCTCATAATGTAGGTGGAGAACTCTAGTAGCATCCATGCTTATTTCATTATTTTTGGTTGGTTATGAGTCATGTTGTGGCTCATTTGCAATATCCTTTATTCTGAAGATGAGGAGCAGAGAGATGAAAAAAGGAGAAAATTCAATGAAGACTTAGTAGGTGCTCAACCTGGTTTCTCACTTCAACTAGGAGATGAGAAAAATGTCCCAGCCTCACTAAGAAGACATGGAGATGCTTAGGAGCAAGTACCTTTGATTAAACAAATATTTTCTCAGATTGCTGAAAGAAATCAAAGGATGAAGGCTAGCATGGAGGCACAGGCCGAGTATCAAATAACTCCAGATCAGAAAAGATTGCTGACTGCCATGGATCTTGAAAAAGATTAGTTTAAGATTGCTCTTTCTCACCCCTCTGATATGAATATAGGGTCATAAAATAATTTCAATACTGTAAATTTAACTGTTGATGTGAGAAAGATTCCTTTGCTTCATAAAGTAAATTTACATATGCAAACAGGACAACTAATAGTAAATGATTTGACCAAAACTAATGCAATGGCTCTTAAGGCTGTCAACATGCTAGGGAAGGGAAATTGGAGAAAGCCAACTCCAGGGCTTTAACAACACAAAATGAAGAGCTCAAGAAGATGATGGTAAAGATTGGAGTAGATCCAAATGACAAGTCTGTTGTGTAGAAACTGCTACAAAGTGTAGAATTGGAGATTTCTGTGTTGAAGAAAAAGTTGAAGTCTCCTAGAGATGAGAATTCTATGGTAATAGAGGTGGCAGAAGTGGAAAGTGAGAAAGAAAGTATTCTTTAGCAACTCTTGCAGAAAGAAGAAGAAATTTCTAAGCTGAAGGAAATTGTTCTGTCATTACAAAACCAGATTGATTCCCATCCGTGCACCATCATTTTTCCATATGGAAATAATGATCCAACAACACAGCTATCCCAATTGAACACTGAACTGAAGATGATAGAGAAAGATCTCAAAAAGTCACAAAATGATTCAGAGACAATAACGAAAATAATGCAGGCCAAGGATGGAGAAATTGATAAATACATGGAATATTGTCAAATAGCTAATGCTGAAATCAAGAGCCTGAAGGAGAAATTGAAGGGAAACATAATTTTAATTCAGGCTAAAGATATCATTTGGAAGGAAATCATTGAAGAAATTAGAGCAGCTTGGGGATCTCTCACTATTGTATCATAAGAGAAAAGCATTATCAGAGATTTTGAGGAGCAGGTTATGGCAGACAAGCAGAAGACTATTAATAGAGCCATATGGGCAAAGAAATTTCTTGATTTCATTGATTCTAAGACTGATCAAGAGTTAGAGGAAAATGAGATTAAAGATAGGATTATGTATGCTGTAGATATTAACAAATTGATTGTTAAAAATACTTGCAGGAAGACCACTGAGAAGAAGTTGATAGAGATTAAGAAAGCAGTAAAAAAGTTTGACAATCTGTATGACAAAAGAGCCAGGGCAGGATTGCCATCATGTTGGGGCCTTAAAGGTGGTCTTTTATCATGGGATTCCTATGAACCACTATTGGTATTAGCAAAAAGAAAGGTGGATAACACTCATGAGAAGACTCAGATTTTGAAATGAGCAACATTTATTAACTTTCTTCAGAGGCATTTCCAACTATTATGGTTGGTGAAGACCCTATTTACAGAGCGCCAACATTCAACAGGATCACTGCCTTTAGGCTGGAGTACGACATGCTGATTAATTATCCTAAGAAAATGTTGAAGTGTGGAAGAAATGTAGAGCCTAGATGATTTTTCTACCTAATGATCCCTCAACTTCAAAGAAAGACAAGTCAGCGAATCAGGAAAATACAACAACAACGTGACCAATTCATATTCAACAAATAGATTAGGATTTAAGTTTTATTTTATCTCTGTTAAGAGATTTCAATTGTAATAAGACATTTTGATTATATGTAATATGTAGTTTAATAAGTTTCAAGTAGCTTGAGAAGTTAGGAGTAGTTTCATCAGTTACAAACTGCTTTACATTGTATTTAAAGAGAAAGAGAAGAAAGGAAAAGGTTCTAAGTTTTGGACCTTTGGACTACTGCAAATTTTGTACTCAATTTTCTAATGATTAATGAATGAAGATCAAGATTCTTGCATCTGTTGTTGTTGATATGTTTTTCGGTTTCCATTCTGTCTATTTCCTTCTATGAATAAAATGAAGTAATGTAGTTGCAGATCTCTTTTTACATATGTGAATAAGAGTTAAATATCCTTAATGGGCGCTCCTTCATTTTAACTACTCTACTTTCATAAAATTTCCTCTGAAGTTTAAAGTGATAGATTCTGTTCACCAACATATCAGTTTGAGCTTCATTCATGTTTTTCTTATCACTCCATTTAATATCAGCAGATAATGGCATTGTGAAGCATTTATTGCATCATATTCTTGAGGGATTTAATAATTAATTTCTGGAGGTGATTAAGCGAAGACCATTTGATGTAATATTTCTGTGACATATATATATATATATATATAAATTTCTTGAGCACTGATTCCTTACCACATCCAAGGGATTGTTTCTTAAGATACAAATTTTTTTGGCACCGTTGCCGAGGATGAAGAAGCGAAGTTCATCCCTGGGTTTTTGTCATATTTCCTCTGGTTGTTTAGAGAGGAGGAAATATCAAGCTGTGTTTTTATTCCATAATTATGGCGTACAAAAGGCCACATACGAGGTTAAAAACCTCGCAACATAAAGCTCCTTTTCTATAAGATCCTGAAAAATCGGTTTCTAGAAAAGCTCAGAAACCAAAAATGCTTTCTACACCTGATGCTACACTGCCTGCACCTGGCAGTAGTTCACATAACCATTCATCTAAGGATATTTCTCGAAAATTCATTTTCTTGGAACAAGAATCATTTTCCCCACCAATTCATTTTCAAGAACCAAGGTTAGAAGAACAATATTTTGAGTTTGTTTCATTCACATGTACAGAAGCTCAACCAAATACAATTGCTATTTTTTCTACTATTGTTCATCAACCCCTTCCCATATCAGTTGTTTCACCCCATTCATCCACATTCACAACTGGTTCACAAAGCCCACCTACTCAAGGAGTGGTTAACCAAGGCATAAACATAGAAACCCCTACTTTCTTGATGAATAGGTATGCACCGTTAAATATTCCACAACCTATGAATGCCATGCCCCAAGAATACCTCAAGTTACTTCCTCGTTTAACTGGTGAAGATGAAGTGATGGAAAAAGAGCACTTGCCATTGTTTTTCACTTTTGCTGAGAATCTAAATGTTGAACATCTTGATGTAGTGATGAGACTTTTTGTACAGTCTCTGAATGGAGAGGCAAGAAAATGGTTTAAAGGTTTGCCGAATGGCTTAATTAATAATTGGGAGGAATTAGAGACACAATTCACCCAAAGATGGGGTGAAAAAAGATATCATGGTTATTCATTAACGGAGTTTAATGCAATCAAGAAAAATTCTAATGAAAACATGAATGATTTTATTAAAAGATTCAAAAAATTGTATAATAGTTTACCCATAGAAATGAAACCTCCTCCTATTGGAGAAAGGGTAGTTTTTGTTGGTGCTTTTGAGTCAAATTTTAGTTTCACTTTTAGAGATAGGAGATCTCCTACTCTTGAGAAAATCCAAATTGATGCTTTGGAAATTGAAGCAAACATGACTGCTATTGGGAAAACACAAGAAAAGCAGTCAGTTCAAGAGAAAGGCAATGCCAAAGAAGAATCACCACAAGATCAGAGGATTGATGAGATGACAAAGGTTATCAAGATTTTTTCAAATAAGTTAGTTAAGATGGAGTTAAAGAATAAAAATTCCAAAAGGCATACACAACAAAACAGAGGAGTTTTCAATCCTCAATTTAGAAAGCAACCCCTGCAAATCTTGTAGAGAGAGAGAAGATACCAAGATCAAGTTCAAGCACCACTGTACATAGAAACAAAACCCTCACAGTCTACTAAAGATGATCAAAGGGAAGTTGAAGATCAAATATTTTCCACATACATGAAAGAAGATGAAGAAGAGGAAGAATGTGAAGAAGAATACACAGAAGTTGAGGTATCCTTTGACCAAGAAGAGATGGATGATTATTGTAGACAATTTACAGACTTTATGCAAGTAGAGTTGCATAATAAATATGATTTAAGATCAAGAAAGAGATCAAGAACGTAGGATGATGAAGAACAACAACCAGAGTCAGTTCCTTCTCCAATGACGACTCCACAACTAAAGAACTCAGTAAAAAAATAAGATAAGGGGAAATAGCCTATGAATCCAGTAAGTGGAACTGAAAAAAAACAGGTTGAGACTTCCCAAAATAATTCTATTGATACTAATAATTTGGAGAATGTTGTTACTGTGCCTGAACAGATTGCTAATCCAAGTAGAAATCAAGAAGAACCTGAGAATATTGTCAAACAAAATCAAGCCTTCAGTCTATCCAAAGAGCTAGAAAAGGTCAAGATTCAAGTACCCCTTCTTGAGCTAGCTAAGACACCAGGTTACAAGAAGGATATTGCAGAATTCATTAATCTTTCTCAGTCTGATGATATTGGTGATACTGTGAATTTGCAAGAGGAAAAACCAATGGTCACTTTTAGGAGGTAGATTCTTCTGTTCCCCCATTTTATATATCACCGCTTCTTCATGATTTCATTCTTCATAATTGTATGTTGGACTTTGGTGCTTCACATAATATCATGCCATTATCTGTAATGAAAGAATTGAATTTAAAAATTACTAAACCCTATAGAGATCTATATTAGTTTGATTCAAAAAGGGTGAAGTGTGTTGGGCTTATCAAAGACATGGTGGTATCCATGGCCCAAATTCTAGCTAAAAGTATCATGATGGATGTAGTGGTTGCAGATATTCCAGCTAGATTTGGTATTATTTTGTCCAGATATTGGGGAGCGAAGCTTGGAGGTGTTTTAAAACTAGACTTCACATATGCTATTATTCCTGTGTTCAATGGGGAAGAAAGAAGGTTATACAGAGAAACAAGATTTGTTAAAACTACCACAAAGAAAGATGCAAGAAATTCCCCTATCTATGGTCAAGAGAAAGAAGATCTTTCTTATATTATGCTACATGAAGATGCAGAGTTTGTTGAAGACTCAGAGAAGCAACTCCCTTCAACAATTGTACATAATGAGCTGGGTTCAAACAAAATTTGGAAGTGTTATTTTGATGGTGCCTATTCAAAACATGGCACATGAGATGGCTTTTTACTGATATCTCCAGAAGGTAGAGTCTTTTGCTTTTTGAAGACCCTATTTACAGAGCGACCAACATTCAACTGGATCACTGCCTTTAGGCTGGAGTACGACAGGTTGATTAATTCTCCTAAGACAAACATTGAAGTGTGGAAGAAATGCAGAGCCTGGATGAATATTCTACCTAATGATCCCTCAACTTCAAAGAAAGACAAGTCATCCAATCAAGAAAATACAACAGCAATAGGACCAATTCATATTCAGAAAATAGATTAGGATTTAAGTTTTATTTTATCTCTGTTAAGAGAGTTCAATTGTAATAAGACATTTTGATGATATGTAATAGGTAGTTGAAGAAGTTTCAAGTAGTTTGAGCAGTTAGGAGTAGTTTCAATATTTACAAACTGCTTTGCATTGTATTTAAAGAGAAAGAGAAGAAAAGAAAAGGTTCCGAGTTTTGGATCTTTGGACTACTGCAAATTTTGTACTCAATTTTCTAATGATTAATGAATGAAGATCAAGATTCTTGCATCTGTTGTTGTTGATATGTTTTCCAGTTTCCATTCTGTTGATTTCCTTCTATGAATAAAATGAAGTAATACAGTTACAGGTCTCTTTTTACATATATGAATAAGAGTTAAATATCCTTAATGGGCGCTGCTTCATTTTAACTACTCTACTTTCATAAAATTTCCTCTGAAGTTTAAAGTGATAGATTCTATTCACCAGCATATTAGTTTGAGGTTCCTTCATGTTCTTCTTATCACTCCATTCAATATAAGTAGATAATGGCATTGTGAAGCATTTATTGCATCAAATTCTTGAGGGTTTTAATAATTAATTTTTGAAGGTGATTAAGCGAAGACCATTTGATATATATATATATATATATATATATATATGTCTTGAGCACTGATTCCTTATCACAGCTAAGGGATTGTTTCTTAATATACAACAAGTCCCACATTCATTTTTGGAATATGTGTTAATTTTGGGCAAGTAGGTCCAAACTTGAAGTCGCATTGCTCATATGATGATGATTATATTTTTGTTGGATTCCTCTTTCGGAGAGGTGCAAAATTGATCTAAAGACCATATTGTTTGGATTAGAAAAACATATATTTTAATTTTGTTTCCCACGCATGTGCAAGGTTGGACAAATTTGTAATGTAGGCTCGCAAGCCTAATAGATGTGTCACATGTTATCGCTCCACCGGATCTCTAAGGCTGAGAAATAGTCCAAACAGAGGTAACCACATACCAATATTTTAGATTGGTAGCTAGCCCTACCAAACCGAAGAGGGATCTCTCCACAAATTCACAGCCAAGAGGGCTGGATGAATTAGGATTTTAGGCTAGGTATGAGTACATGGGTTTGCTTGATTGAATTGGTTTGCTGGATGAGTGAATTAGGTCAAAGAGGCTAGGTCAGAGCAATAAAATTAGGGTTGCAGAGATTCAATGGGGAAATCTAGGTATAAAACCTAACACTTTAGGGTTTCAGGGTGAGATGGATCAGACTGATGAGGAGCTAGAAAGAGCAAGGAAAATCATGTATACTTTCTAAACTGAAGCAAATGAACAAACTATGAAGGTTTTCCCAAAAAAAAGCATGAGAGATGTATTCTGCTTATCAACTTGAAAGCCATAATATAATAGAGATGAAATGGATCATGAAAAAAAATATGCATACATAATGAGACATAAGAAAAAAAATGCTAAATTTCCATACCACAGGTATCCCGAAGAAATAGTTGCAACTCTTTCAGTAATTGCCTCCCAAATACTGAATACACTAGAGTCTTTAATCAATGCAACAACATCCAACTTGGGAAATGAGTCAAAAATAAAAATATATAGACCACAAAGCAACTTCTCTCATCCTTAGGGGTCGAATCCCTGAGTGGAGGAGTAGTTCCACCAAAAACTAAACTGATATCTAGAGTATAGGGAGGTCAAACTGACTCATCCCTCACGTTTTGGAAACTGATTCATTACATCATCATTAAAAGTTTTCATCTAATGTATTTACCCTAGGCAAGTGTAAAAACACCATAATTAGATTTACACCATTGATTTACAGAGGTAAAGCCTCCATTTTCCTAGTGAAATTGAGAAAAAGTGAGAAAATTTGGAACTACTAGCAAACTGAAAAAAATAAAAATTCAAAAGCGCAGTAGCAACTTCAGCTCCACTTTTGAGGGGGTTCCAGGTGTCCAAATTGTGCTCAGGATATCTCATTGGAAATAATTTTCATTCTAGTTTCTATATCTATGCTTGGTTTCCAAAATGGTGTTGATTTGACCCTCCAAAAAGTGTCTCCCAAGACTGGTCAAAAGCGTAGTGCCAGCCTCCAAAATAGGGAAAAAATGTCATTTTTTGAGTGTTTTTTAACCTTTTGACTTCCTTGTTGACCCAAAAAAACTTATAAAAGTTATTTTCCTGACTGTAAATTTCCTTCTGAATCCAATGGTACCTTTAGTTTTTCCATTGGAGGTCCCTAGGAAAGACGCAATGCCCAGGGCGTTGTGCTTTTGCCATTGCTACTGTGCAAAATTGCCCAAAACACAAAAAATTCTAAAAATTTCAAAAATTGTCCGAATTGCTTCAAATTTTCTTCCATGGGATGCTGATGAGGTGTGTTAGGAAATGAGTGATGCCTCAGCAAGAATATCAATCTTGTCCCCTTCATTTTTCTTGGTTATGGTTTCAAGTCTTGATTTGGCCTTTTGGAGTTTTGAACTTGCTATTTGATTTTTCTTGAAGTAATGCTTGGCCCTCTTTCTCAATATGTCATTGTCCTTATTTTCCTTCTCTAGGAGCTTCTCAAGCTGTTGGTTGGCCCTGTCAAGCCAATGCTCCCGGTTCTCATTGACCATGATGGAAAAATGTTCATTCAGATTTAGCTCATTTGCAAGCTCAACCTCCTTTTTCCTCTCTAGTTCTAGAGCTCTTTTTAACCCTCTAGTCCTACGTATTCTTCTTAGCACTTGTTATTTTTCCTCATTTGTTTCACCATACCTCTCATAAGCCTCATTAAGCAAGGCCTCTGCCTTGTTTTCTTCTCTTTTTGTCTTGAGAAGCTGAATCTCCATGATGGCTTACTTGGTCTTGAGTTGTTCATTTTCTTGCTCATAGTATGAAATGAGAAACTTAAATCTCTCTAAGTTGGTTTGAAGCTCCCTGATTTGGGCACCCTTCTACTTGATAATCAATTTGGAGGTCTCATCATCATGCTGCTCATCCAAGTCAACAAGGTCAAAATCAATCTTTGTCTCATGGAGGTCTTCCTTCTCATGAATGTCTTCCTCATGTATGTTATCACTCAGAAAAAGTGAAACACTATTTGACATGGTCATAGAGTTCATTTATCACCAGTTGGTATAGGAAAATTTTAATTTTTCCATCTTTAACCTATCTTAAGGTTCAAACCCACCTCCATTCGAGTCATATCATGTCCCATCAGTCATCATTTGCTGAAATATTTCATTTCCCAAGATTTTGGATTCAAAAAGGTCACTTTAGCCAGTGTTTCCTCTTTTCGTAGCGTTTTACACCGTAAAATGGCATTTTTCGCTATGAAACTGCCTAATAGTTTCGGAGTGAAACTGTCAGAAAATGAACTAACCACGCTACGAAAAACAATTTTTCTGTCTGTATTTTCAAATCCGGTGCAAGGTGTTAGTCCATGATTAGAAGAGTTAGGGTGGATGTCATTCGAGTTAGTTAGGGTTAAATAAAGGTACAAAGGTCATGTATGAAGTCATCATTACTGTTTTTAGCATGCATGAGTCATGATTAAGGCATGAGTTGTCATAGAAAATTTAAAAAATTACCCAATTGAGTCTTTTACATTCTCCACTTCATCTCAGCATGCTATTGAGTTCTGGAGAGCTGTTTCACCAAGCCAAGCTGGTTGCTAGCATTTTCAAAAGTTGCAGGTGTCACTAATCAAGCAAGGCTAAAAAGGTATAAAATCACCATGTCTGCAAGGAAGAAGACCGACAAAGGTGGTCACTACCTTATGAGCCCATGGACATGAATTTGTTAAATGAAAATCCAACTGCATTGGAAGTATTTAGAAGAACATGGTGTTTGCAATTTTTCCAAATGCTGCAAGGGGGTCATTTACAGGTTTCAAAGGAGTTTGCCAAGAGTTTTACTGGATCAGCTTCAAAGGTGGGAATTTTAAACCACATAGTAACACCAGAAACCATTGCAGCAGCAACAAGAATCCCTAGAGGAGGAGAGAAATGGTTCAAAGGCATCAAGTTCACCATGCAGGACTGTAAAGAATTCATGAAGACAGATCATAGTGAAATTGATCTTACAAATGATATCCCAAGGAGCTGCATGAAGGAAAACTACTCAAATTTGTTTTTGATCATTCAGAAGTACTTCACCTATGAAGGGAGGTATCACATGGTCTACTCCTACCACCTTAGGCTTCTGATACATTTTGTGGGTAAGAGTTCTCTTGATTTTCCTTTTTACTCATACATAAGCTTAGCTAAAATATCAAACAAGGTTCAAGTTAAAACAGAAGGAATGAAACCTCTCTCTTTCATCATGGTTTGATCAAGTTGTTGGTGTTAGAGGAGTTAAAAATATTAGGTAGAGATTGGTCATCTTTTTTTTTCATAAGTGGTTTTGAAGTAGATGTTGTCACTCCTAAAATAACTCCCAAACCTAGAGATATTCCATCACCTTCAGTGGCAGAGTAGTTAGAACCAGTGAGCATGGAAATAGAGCCTTTGTAGAAGGTTGATACACCCAAAGATACACCTGCAAAACAAAAGCCAACAATTAGCAAACATGGTAGCAAGAGAGTTACAAGGAGCCAAACAGTGGTTAAGGATAACTTAGAGGAAATTTTTCATGCCATTGATATTGAAGAAACTCCCATAGTCCAAGCTGAAGACATAGATGGGGGAGGAAGGAAGATTAAGCATGGAAAAATAGCTATGAAGTTAGAATTTGTAGGCGATGATGCTAGATTTATGTTTCAAGCTAGAAAAATAATGACAAGACATGCCAGAAAAGTCTTGGAAAGTAGCAAAGAATCTCAAAAGATCAGTGAAAGTGTTCAACCACCACCATACATCATAGAATTCTCCTCACCCGCAAAAGAAGATATGGTCATCAAGAAAAATAAGGGCAAAGAGAAATTCACTAAAAATACAGAAGTTGAAGCCCTTAAGGAGCAGTTGAAAGAGGCAAGGGAAGGGATATCAGTCTTGAAGAAGGAAGCAAAGAAGCATAGAGCTGAAAGGATCTAGTTTGAACAAATGAGCAAGATTTGGGAGGATCAAGTCACAAGTGTCTCAAAGACCTTGGACAATTCAGAAAAACTGATAAAGTGGACTCAACCACTAAGAGGAGAGGTCAAGAACCTCAAAAAGGTAAATCTACACTTGCAAGCCAAGAACAAAACACTGAAGGATCAAATGAAAGACTTAGAAAAACAACTAGAGTTGATTCATGAAGAGCTGGAAAAGAAAGGTTTGAAGATGACTGTGGTTGATGAGCCCATTGCTCGACTAATCATAAATAAGGAGGAAACACCACAGGAACCATAAGTTGAGATTAAATATGTTTTATAGGGTTCATTAGATGCATAAATTTTGGTTTTTTCAGCTGGAAGTCACTTTTTGGAGATATTTTTGAAATGGGCAATTTATGCATTATTACACAGCTTTGTAGTGTTTCCTAGGTTTAAAGCTAGGAAAACGCTACGAAAAAAATAATAGCGGTATTTTTTCCTTTAAAGTACCTTTTTTCAGTTTTCAAGGAGGGATATTGATGGTGGCAATGTTTCATGACCTAGTTGACACCATGGAACAGTAAAGGAGTGAGGTTATTGGGTGTAGAAGCCAATTTTTCAACGCTACCAAAGCTCGCTACGATTTGTCATGTTTTCATAGCGAGCTATTTTTGAAGGTTTTGGAGCATCTTAATGGTAGTTTTGGACAATTGAACTCCTCCAACATGTTAAGGGACCTTAACATCAAATATTTATGACTTGAAGGATGTGCTATGGAGACAGGTCATCAGCCAAAGCTCTCGTTGAAGATAAGGGTTATGCATTCCTGGAAAATAGGATTTTGTTCCACATGTCTAGGAGAGTTTTAAATATGTAAAGTGGTAATTAACCTATCATGTATCTTTCGAGCATGTGATGCTTATTGTGTAACTGTTTCACAAGATAAGGTAGAGTTACGTAATAAATAGGATTTAGAGTCCTATTAGGAGATGATTTCTTTAAGGTATATCTGTCAATATTATGTTAGTAGTTGTGTATTTCAGTTATGTGATGTGTCATAGGATAATTTGATGGTCTAGCCACCAGGAAGATAATCCTTGTTGTAAAGAAGGTCTATTTAAAGACAAAGCATTGAAGTAGTGAAGGGTTGGAGATTTTTTGCACTAAATTACTGCTTTTATGTATTTGACTTATATCATTAATACAGAGTGACTTTCTTCTTAACAGACCTAGGATTCTTATGGGGTTTTTAATGTTTGTTTGATCTATATCTTTATGTTTACCACTTGCAATAGATTTCATCTCTATTACTCAGAATTCAGAAGTTTATGCTCTAAATTCCTTTAGTGATGAAATGACTGTGTTGCGCTATGTTTTATGTGTGAGTTTCCTTTGTTAAAGATCCCTATCTGCCTCAGCTTCCATTGCAAGAAAATTTGCCACTGGAAATACTGATTGTTGACTCCATAAGCCTAATGGTAGCAAGCCTGCATTCTTTTCAACCTAAAACATAAAAAACAAGCTACATTTCCAATAGAGTTATTCATCTAGTATCATCATTATTCAATATCATAAAATCCCTTTGAGAGAGCCCTCTTAGACTGAAGAGACTAAGTTTCAGTCAAAAGCTGGTTTGAAACAGTTACACTAAGTTGTTTGATCAGCAGCCAATCAAATACAATTTTGTGATAGCATTTCGGTGTGTCTACCGGGAGCCTGAAGATATACATTTCCCGAAATTTTGAAGCTGAACTCTTGGAGGTAGCAGGAGCTCAAATTTTTTTTTGAGGCTGCAACTACCTTGGCAACTCCATTATTGAAGAATTAAAAATGTCATAGCTTCATGGCGATTCCACTAGACTTATGAAGAACTCAGATGTTTCCATTCTTGTTTCAAGGTATGCATGTGTATATTTTTCAGAAATTTATGGATTCCCAAATCCTTTTCCCAAGGATACATATTTTTTAAGGAGTGGTCCAAAATTTAATGGAGAATATTTGAGTTTGACCTTAAATTATATATCAGATTTCCGTGACTTTACTGAGTTTCTTAGAGTCAGACATGAAGATATTTTCATAATATTGTTCTATGATTCATTTCAAGGGAAATGTAAACAATGGATTGAAATTTTTCCTATTAGATCTATTAAGTCATTTTGCAAATTTTTGGCTTATTTTTTTGGAAACATGGATGGAAAAAACAGAGTTGGTGCTATACTCTCCTTCCATTCAAGGTTTTAAAAAATGGAATGATGATCACACTAATGAGGAGCTGGATGAAAAATTTTCTTCGACCTTGTATTCTTATTTAAAGTCATTTGAATGCAAGTCAGAAGATAAGATTCAATTTCTGGATGATTTTGCTAAGAACATTGAGAAAGAAATTGAAGTTTTAGAAGATCAAATTCAGTCCTATAGTCTTCATGGTCAAGATCAGCCTTTTCAAAAGCTTTTCATGCCAAAATAAAAATAGAAGGTGGTGCTACCTTTTTATTTTGAGATTGAGGAGGAATGCATTGTTCTTGAAAATGAATTTGATAGCACACAAGTGAAATCTTATGTTGCTAAAGAAAGCATATATAAGTTGTCTAAAACTGTAGAATTTCTTGAGAATTATCAAACAAACTATGTCTTCTATGATCGTAAAGCTGACTACATGGAAGAGTTCTACAGTCCAAATTTCCAATTATGTTTTCATTATGAAAATTAGACTCATTTTATGTTTCCTTGGTAATTTCAGTATCCAATTTACTTTTGGTTCAAGTGCAGTCAAGGGGTTCAATAATCAGATCAACTCATTGACTGGCTTTATTGGAGGTTTCATGTTGCTTGAATAAAACATGAAGATTGCAACTGTTAGGGTAGGTAGGATTATGTGATATTAAGCTCAAAGTAGGCTAAGCATCTTTTTAGTAGGTACAAATTTGGTTTTTCAGCAGTAATCATCAAGATTGAGCCCAAGGTGAAGGCCATAAGAGTTTTAAGAAGGCTTGGAAAATTTCAGAGTTTTATTTCTAAAAGATGAATGGAATTGGAACTACAGGTTCTTTGGTGTACCACATGGGCACACCGTCCCAAGTGGAGCCACTGTTATCACTCAGAAAAAGTGAAACACTATTTGACATGGTCATAGAGTTCATTTATCACAAGTTGGTATAGGAAAATTTTAATTTTTTCATCTTTAACCTATCCTAAGGTTCAAACCCACCTCCATTCAAGTCATATCATTTCCCATCAGTCATCATTTGCTGACATATTTCATTTCCCAAGCTTTTTAATTCAAAAAGGGCACTTTAGCCAGTTTTTCCTCTTTTCGTAGCGTTTTACACTGTAAAATGGCAGTTTTCACTACGAAACTGCCTAATAGTTTCGTAGCAAAAATATCAGAAAAAGAACTAACCATGCTATGAAAAACGGTTTTTCTATCTGTCTTGTCAAATCCAGTGCAAGGTGTCAGTCCATGATTATAAGAGTTAGGTTGGATGTCATTTGAGTTAGTTAGGGTTAAATAAAGGTACAAAGGTCATGTCTGAAGTCATCATTACTGTTTTTAGCATGCATGAGTCATGATTAAGGCATGAGTTGTCATCGAGACTTATAAACATTACACAATTGAGTATTTTCTCATTCTCCGCTTCATCTTTGCATGCTATTGAGTTTTGGAGAGTTGTTTCACCAAGCCAAGTTGGTTGCTGGCATTTTCAAAAGTTGCAGGTGTCACTAATCAAGTGAGGCTGAAAAGGTATAAAATCACCATGGATGCAAGGAAGAAGACCAAAAAAGGTGGTCATTGCCTCATATATGAGCCTGTTAGTGTCAGTTTTGTCATACTCCCATTAGTGATCAAACTTACTCTTTTGCATTTGCATATTAGGAGTCCCATACCATAAATTTTCATCATTCCATTAGGTCATGGATTCATTGATGGTAGTGGCCTTTCATGAGTTTTCCCTCATGTAAAACTTGTTGATTCTCCTCTCTATGGTCTTCAGTCATGATTCACTTTCACTCCCAATTCATATCATTAGGTCATAGGGTTGGTCTCATTAGGTTCTAGGGTCTCATCATGGTCAAATTAATGAGTCAAGTGTCAATAAGTATCAACAAGGTCATGAGGAGGTCAAATAAACTCAAAGGCACAGTATCTGGAAAAATCAAAGAGTAGTTCTATTAAAATTGATGTAATTTTCACCGGTGAAAACATGGTACTTTTCTTTTATTATTATTCCCTATGTAATTTTATGTCTTCATATGTAATAAGTTGAACTTCAGAAGCTTCTATCTCCATAGAGCCACCACCCTGCTTCTCAAAGGTATTTTCCATAGTATTTTCAGCGTAGAATCATGTTTTGAGTATGTCCATCAGAATGAGCCCAGAAAGAGCTTTCCAACGATATATTATACTCCACAAACTAACTCCTGGATTGAAAGATATGCCTAAGTGAACAAAAGTCCCCAAAGGCCTAACCTTACCCCTTTTCTCATTGTCCCTTAGACTTTATTTCATACAATTTTAAATTTTTTCATTATAAAACCCTTTCCCTCCGATCCAATCGCACCTTTTTCCCCCGATCCAATCGCACCATTCAAATCACATACTTCTGATTGACCCTTCCCCGATCACAAATCTCTGATGCGATTGACCCCACTTGATCACATATGGACCGTTGATCTGCTTAGCGATATGACGGCCCACGTCCGATCGGAATCGCTTGATCTCATCACAACTTCGCAACACTCCCAAATTTTTTCCCACTCCTGTGATTTCTTCCGATGTGATTGACTCCCGCCGATCGCATCTCCACTGTCGATCCACTCTTCCGATCAGACGGCTCACAACCCATCGCACCATCGCAATTGGCATTTCCCACAGCCTTGATCCCGCTCCACTCCTCCACTGATTTGCGATTGTGATTGGCCTGGGTCTCACCATAAACCTTTTTTCCTTATCCCAAACAAAAGGGCTATTTCCTTTGTTAAATGCGATAAATCGATTTTAAAAGTTTCTTAACTCTTTTCATCACAAAATCGTTCTATCGCATGTTTTAAACCTCCGCTCTTTTTCCCACCGATGCGATGAATCGCACATCGCAATCGGAAGTTCCCATGAGTACTTCGCCTCTGCTCCCCTTCCCGATTGCGATTGTGATTCCCCCCTTGGGTCCCACCTTAAATCCCTTCTACCTTTTCAATGAAAAAATGGTTTTTCCCTTTGTAAAATGCGGAAAACTCATTTTTATTTGTTTTAAAGGGATTTTTCATTTACACCATTGGACATCGCTTTCCCTCGCTTATCCCTGCACCTCTATTGTATTAATCCATCGCACCCGCTTCCATCGCATCGCAAGTTATCAATACGATGTGCCCATTCCTCTTCCGTTGCGATTTACGATTTGCGATTGTGATTTTCCCATGAGACCCCCCCTATACACTATCACATCGTAGTTTCCAATCTCGTTTCCCAATACACCTTCCCCCCTTTTCTGATTGCGATTTGCGATCGTAACTCGAGCCCACCATCCTTTCCTTTGCTCTTTTTCACCCAAAAAAAGACTTTTCTTCATTAAATGACAAAATTTCAATTTTATTGGTTCTAAAGGGCATTTCTCAGCATAAAAGGGATTTTCAAAAAAATAAAGGAAATAGTCAAGGCCAAGAACTAAATATAAACAATGAGACCATTATAGCACAACAGTAACGATAAAAAGGAGAAATGGTTCCGAATTTGTCTTTCTTCTCCACTGTTTGAGCAACTGCAAATTCTTCAGATGGTCAAAAAGTATTGTTTCTCCTTCTTTTTAGGGACATATTGTTGGTCTTTTTCCTATATTCAGATTTCTGTTCCAAAGCTGGTGAAACAACTCCTTCTTCTGTGGATCTCCCCCCCCTCAAATTCTGTCTATTTAATGTAATTCTTCATCATTTGTAAAGGGGGAATAAAGTGTGGAATAATTTGGAAATCACTGAGTACGCTCTACGCTCCATTTGTAATAGTTTGGCAGGAAATTAATAAAGAAATGTAGCACTGATTTGTGGGATCCCTGTGGTATGGATTTTAGCATTGTTCTTTCTTTTGTGTTTATCTGTTAATTGTTATTTTTGCCATTCATTTCATTCATATCTCTGGTTGAATGTTTTCAAGATAGATAGTTAGAATCCATTGTATAATGCTATGCCTTGGGAAATCATTCAATACTCGATCTTTTCTTCTGTTTGAAAAGGATCCATCTCCTATGACCTTTTCAGCTCCTCACCAGTCTTAAACATTCCATCATTATTTAAATTGAATTGTTAAATTCCCTACCTACATTGCCCCATGAAATACCCTGTATCTCTGATTTAATTCCCTAGTTTCAAACTACCCCATCTGTTCCATACAGCCCTGAAGATTTATAAAAACCATTTCCAATTATTATACCTAGCCTAAAATCAATTTACTCTTATATTTCAATGAATATATTTCCCGGAGAGAGCCCTCTCCTGACCTTGTAGGGCTAGCTACAAGGCTGAGCGTGGTTTGAGGTTACCCTGATTTGCCTTCTTTTAGCGTAAGGTTCAAATTAGGTGCTAATAGAGCCCATGGACATGAATTTGTTAAATGAAGATCCAATTGCATTGGAAGTATTTAGAAGAACATGGTGTTTGCAATTTTGCCAAAGGCTGCAAGGGGGTCATTTGCAGGTTTCAAAAGAGTTTGCTAAGCATTTTACTGGATCAGCTTCAAAGGTGGGAATGTTAAACCTCATAGTAACACCAAAATCCATTATAGCAGCAATAGGAATCCCTATAGGAGGAGAGCAATGGTTCAAAGGCATCAATTTCACCATGTAGGACTATAAATAATTCATCAAGGTAGAGCATAGTCAAATTGATCTTACAAATGCTATCCCAAGGAGCTACATGAAGGAAAACTACTCAAGGCTGTTGTTGATCATTCAGAAGTACTTCACCTATGAAGGGTGGTATCACATGGTATACTCCTACCACCTTAGGCTTCTGCTGCATTTTGTGGGTAACAAGTTTCTTGATTTTCCTTTTTACTTATATAGACGCTTAGCTAAAATGTCAGACAAGGTTCAAGTTAAAACATAAGGAAATGAAACCTCTCTCTTTCATCATGGTTTGATCAAGTTGTTGGTGTTAGAGGAGTTAAAAAGATTATGCAAAGATTGGTCATCTTTTCTGTTCATAAGTGGTTTTGAAGTAGATGATGTCACTCCTAAAATAACTCCCAAACCTAGAGATATTCCATCACCTTCATTGGTAGAGCAATTACAACCAGTGAGCATGGAGACAGAGCCTTTGTAGAAGGTTGATACACCTAAAGATACACCTGCAAAACAAAATCCAATAGTTAGCAAACATGGCAGCAAGAGAGCTACAAGGAGCCAAATAGTGGTTAAGGGTAGCTTAGAGGAAATTTTGCATGCCATTGATATTAAAGAAATTCACATAGTCCAAGCTAAAGACATAGATGAGGGAGGGAGGAAGCTTAAGAAAGGAAAAACAACTAAGAAGTTAGAATTTGCATGTGATGATGCTGGATTTATATTTAAATCTATAAAACCAATGACAAGACATGCCAGAAAAGTCTTGGAAAGTAGAAAAGAAGCTCAAAAGGTTAGTGAAACTGTTTAGCCACCATCAAACATCATAGACTTCTCCTCACCTGCAAAAGAAGATCTGGTCATCAAGAAAAAGAAGGGAAAAGAGAAAATCACTGAAAAGACAGAAGTTGAAGCCCTTAAGGAGCAATTGAAAGAGGCAAGGGAAGAGATATCAGTCTTGAAGAAGGAAACAAAGAATCATAGAGCTTAAAGGATCTATTTTGAACAAATGAGAAAGATTTGGGAGGATCAAGTCACAAGTGTCTCAAAGACCTTGGACAATTCAGAAAAACTGATAAAGTGGACTCAACCACTAAGAGGAGAGGTCAAGCACCTCAAAAAGTTAAATCTACACTTGCAATCCAAGAATAGAACACTGAAGGACTAAGTGAAATACTTAGAACAATAACTGGAGTTGATTCATGAAGAGCTGGAAAAGAAAGGTTTGAAGATGACTGTGGTTGATGATCCCATTGCTCAAATGATCATAAATGAGGAGGAAACACGACAAGAATCATAAGTTTGTAGAAATTATATACAATATGAATGTATATATCCGGACTCTCCTGATCTCACACTATTTAACTTTATGCAAAATACAGAATCCTTCCACTATAATTCTTGCGGAAATTTAATCAACAATTGCAAAACACATGAAGCAATAAAAACACACATAACATAGTTGTTTAATGGGAAAGCCTGAAGCTGAAAACCCCAACTATATATTATGTAACATGAAGATCATATGACAATCTCATTCAAACATATAAAGCTTATCACAATTGATAGTCACACTGCTCTTTCACCTACCTCTCCACTGGTCTCCACTGAAACTGTCCATGCTCTCTAGTTAACTTATGTATTCTTCAGTTGATTAATGAGTTAATAATTAGTGAATTAATTAATAATTAATTCACACCACTCTCACTAGTGTATCAATCAATTAGACTAGATACAACTAGCTCAATTGTGTCTAACTGAGTTAAACTTAACACAACTCCACCAACTACCTCAATCAACTCCACCAAACTCTATCACGTGAGTTCTAATTGAAGTCTCCATGCAATAGCTCCACTTAACCCTCAGGAATAGCGTAATTCCTTCTTTCAGCTCCTGTGCCACATCAATACACTTAACTGAAGTGCTCCAAGAGAATAACATAATGTTTATAGTCAAATATTATTAAGAGCTAATAATATTCGACATATCTATTTTTAGACTGGCAATCTAAAAATAGATTCCGCCCAAGTATGTCTAAAAATAGAAATCCGTCTATTTTTCCAACTTAACCAACCATCCACAAATAGCATCCTGCAACTCATAGAATATGATCGACATGTCTAAAAATAGAGATAGTCTAAAAATAGACTTAGCAACAAAAATCACCTGTGTGGGCCCCACCTAGTTTAGGTGATTATTTTCCAACTAGGATCAGGAATGATGTTTCAGGATACCTCCTTCATTGTTTCTTGTTGCAATCTTCAAAAAAGTTGAGATTGAATATGTTTTAGAGGGTTCATTACGTGCAGAAAATCAGGTTTTTGCAGCTAGAAGTCACTTTTTGGAGATAGTTTTGAAATGGGCAATTTCTGCATTTTTACACAGTTTCGTAGCGTTTCCTAGGCTTAAAGCTAGGAAAACGCTATGAAAAAACCTGTAGCAGTTGTTTTTCCTTTAAAGTCACTTTTTTTCAGTTTTCAAGGAGGGATATTGATCGCGGTGATGTGTCATGACCTGGTTGACACCATGGAACAACAAAGGAGAAAGGTTATTGGGTGCAGAAGCCACTTTTTCAATGCTACCAAAGCTTGCTACGAAACTGTCTTGTTTTCGTAGTGAGCTATTTTTGATGGTTTGGAGCATCTTAATGGAAGATTTGGACAGCTGGACTCCTCCAACATGTCAAGGGACCTTAACATCAAATATTTATGACTTGAAGGATGTGCTGTGGAGACAGGTCATCAGCCAAAGCTCTCGTTGAAGATAAGGGTTATGCATTCCTGAAAAATAGGGCTTTGTTCCACATGTCTAGGAGAGTTTTAAATATATAAAGTGGTAATGAACCTATCATGTATCTTTCGAGCATGTGATTCTTATTTTGTAACTATTTCACAAGATAAGGTAAAGTTATGTAATAAATAGGAGTTAGAGTCCTATTAGGAGATGATTTCTTTAAGGTATAACTGTCAGTTTTCTGTTAGGAGTTATGTCTTTCAGTTATGTGATGTGTCATAGGTTAATTCAATGATCTAGCCACTAGGAAGATCATCCTTGCTGTAAATAAGTTCTATTTAAAGACAAATCATCGAAGTAGTGAAGGGTTGGATAATTTTTGCACTAAACTTCCGCTTTTATGTATTTGACTTTGTTACACAGCATTTTGTCATTGTCCCTACAATCCCCATCCCGCACATTAGAGGCTCATTTATGTGACCAAAATAAAGTTTCATGCCTTACAAATACCATCATTGTATCCCTTGCCATGAGGACAACATTCCTTCTGTTGACAATTTCCTCAACAGACCATCAGAAACATGTGTTTTTTCCTTGGCGCTGGTAGCCGGTTATGCCCTCGCGCCAATGAGGAAGATTAACACTAGACCCCACGCTAGCTGACACTTTGTCTCAGTTAGCTTCCCATGCCAATCTGTTTATGAATTTTTTTTTTAAAATAGAGGCGAAGTTTCCATCATAACAACTTTGTGGGCGAGTCATAGGGAGTGGTTCGACTGAATAACCACGGCCTTCATCCTTTGGCCTCTTGTTTCCACCTTTTGGGGAAACCTCCCAAGGGATAAGGCCTCCCTTCCACTATTGTAGGGATCCCAACCTCCTCTCCATCTATAAATATAGCCTTCTTCCATTAATGAGCTAGCTAAAATGAACATATTATAGCATAAACGTTGAAGAGATTCCTATGCACTTTGCTAGAAAAGATAGAACGGAAGAGACCCATATTGAGAGAGCTTAGGTTTCTGTCTTCATCCCATCTGAATTCCCTGACATTCATCGTGACGTGCTTCAACTGAACCCCGCTGAAGGAGGCTGCGATGTCAAGGCTCTGGTTGTAACTCTTTCTTCTATTAATACATATGCATGACTATTGTATGGTTCCCATCTTGCATTAATGTGTTTAATTTGATGCAATATGCTTGAACCTCCTTGACTGGTTAGTAATTATGGATGATATCGTTGTTTTGTATGATGCTCTTTTTTGTTGATCTTTGTGCAGGTATCCAAGCATCAGTGTGGAAGGATCGTGACCCGACGAGATAGGAATTGAGAGGCTACCACCACAACAGCCACGACAACAACATTGGACTCCAGGTAGGTTGATCTACCTCATCTATTTCATTCATTATTTAGGAACCTACACTCTAGCTTGTCCCTTTGTTACTAAACCCACTCTAGGGATAGAGGGATCGTCTCTGTCTGTGGAGATGATTTAACTTCATAACAAATTGGTGACTCTGTTGGGGATTTGTGTGAGTTTGTCTTTTTTCCCTTGTCAAGTCGACTTCAGTCATTTGCTTGTTTGTTTAGAGTCCTCTTGTTCAACTCCAGAGTGTCAATATTGACCTCCGCTCCCTAGTTTTCACATTCTCCCATAGATATCCGGCTTGGCGTGTTTTTTGATGGAACATTTGCGTCGATTGGCGCATGTTTCTTGTGTTGCAATTGCACCAACCCCTGTTTGGCATAGATTATTACCTTACAGTCATGCCGAATCATGTAGGGTTTGGTTTGACCTCCCTCTTGAGTTTTTGGTCAGCATTTCTTGACTCTGGGTTGGTTTTCTGATTTGAAATTGTTGTTTTTACTGTCGTAGGCTTGCTCTTCTCAGTTGTTTGTCCATTTTCTTATCAATGCAGTTTATGGCCTTAGGGTTTCTAAGTGTCTTAGCTCACTGAGCCTTCTGATTGGAGGTCAAGTATTTTGTTTCTTGTCAGTCTCATCCTTTGATCAATTGCGTTTAAATATTTCTTGATCGCTTGAGCGTTTTTTTTGGTTGAATGATCATTTCAATTTTCATTTGATTCTTCTTCTCAGTGCTCCAAGCATAGATCACATTGCTCGTTTGGATCGTTTTGAAAGCTTTATTTTGTTTGGAAGAGTACATCATTGGTTTGAGTGTAGTTTTGTGTTTGCATTTATTTCATTGAATCATTAATTTTAGCTCTTTACATTCACAATACTCAGAACTAGTGTTTGTTTTGTTTTTTCGTGTAATTTGTGCATTGCGTGCTTCATTTCATTGAAAAAATAAAAAAATTGTGTTCTTTCGTTTGCATGAAAAAGGAAAATTTCTTTTGCATAACTAGTTCCTGATCAACTAGGAAAGAGTTTCTCATTTTCCACTTGATTGTATTAGATGCATTAGCAGATTTCTTCGTGTGATTTCATTGATTGCTATTGTTTGAAAGATCTCTACCATTCTCTTAATTAGCGTTCATTGAATGGAAAATGGTGTTCATTTGCATATAGTTTGCATTTAGGAAATTCGAGATCGAAATTAGTTAGGGCGTTGAAACTGAAACACTAATTCAAGATCAAATATAAAATTAATTGAATTGACCTAAGGAAACATTGGAACCTAACGCGAAAATTTTAGTGGTCTAGGCTAGAGACGTGTTCCGACATCTTTAAACCTAGTAGTTGTCATTCGCCTTCTGGCTTTAGATAGTGCTAGTACAAACTTGTACTCCCCGTACCATCGAGTATATAAAGGGAGACCCCTATAGGTTCAAATCCTTTATCCATAGGAAGCTGTTGACAATATGATGCAGAGTGTTGTCCTTGATGGCAACCCACTGAATAAAGATAAAGACATGAGATTGTTGATTTGTGTTGTCCTTGATGGAAATCCACTTGATGAAGTTATTCTTGACTTGATGGACTTGGTAAATGATGTAAATCTGATATGAAGTGATATTTGTTAACAATATGATGCTGAGTGTTGTCCTTGAATGGCAAGATGATGGCAACTTACTTGATGAAGTTGTGCTTGATAGAACATGTCTTGATGAACTAAATCTGATGTACCTACAATGAGTATAGAAGGCAATGAAGAAAGGAATTCAGCATGTGCTAAATCTATGGTGAAAAGAGTATGTCTCAAGGAATACGCGGATATGTCTAGGAGAAGTCGCGTATGCATGCGGGAAACAACGTGACAAGTCGCGTATGGGCAAAAGCGCTCAAAAAGTGCAAAACTAGGGGTAACCACCATGGTATTGACCCATTGTATTGGGTAATGATTCGTCTAAATGACCCCGTCCAGGAATACCATCGGAATTAATGTAGTTTTGGGCTCATGGTATTGAAAAAGGGGCTCATGGTATTGAAAAAGGGAGAACCTATATAAAGGGAAGAATTTCATTGTGAAAATCATGAGTGTGGGGGCAAGATGTCTAAGCTTGAATGAATACTTCTCTCTGAAGTATATCTATATGGAAAGGGTAAAGTTTTGATGATAGATCTGAATCTATGATGCTCCTATGAAGAAATGATGAAGCGGAATATAAAGATACATGTGTATGCGTATTCTTGGATACGTTTGTAAATTGATTAGATGCGTGATGAAACGTTTGTCTGATGCAGTAAAGGGTTGAATCTGACCTGAATATCTGATCTGAAGAAGTATGCAGCTCTGTAATGGTTGAAGATATATACGCTACTTTATTACAGTGGAAGCGCGTATATACGCGTGTTTTATGAAGTGAAAACGTGTATGAGTAGTAAAATCTGTTCTGAAGTTTGTACAGAGGTATACACTGGTTTATGTGAACGGAAGCGCGTATATACGCGACATCAGAGAAAGGAAAGCGCATATGCAAACTAGGGTTTGCTGAAGACTGTGATAAGAAATGGCTGATCTGTTCTGCTAGTTTACAGATATCTGTCAGTGAGTTATATGTATCAGTTTCATGTTTGACTGTGCTTAAAAGTATGGAGTGGGTCCAGTCTGAAAATCGATGAAACGTGGCTGCAAGGCGTGCTCCTATTGAAGTTGGTTGGATCCACGAGTGTGAAAAGTGAAACGTGATCCATAGAGTCTTGAGGTTGTAGCCTTCGGTCGAGGGTTGTAGCTCCCTTCCCGGGTGAGAAGTAGTGCTTAGTCGGGGGTCGTAGCTCCCTTCCAGGAGAGGCTGGTAAACGAGTCAGGGGGTTGGAGTTCCCTTCCAGGAGAGGCTAGTAAACGAGCACAGGTGGGTGCCTGCGTGCTGGTAAGAGTCTGCACCAGCACATATGTTGTAAGATGTTTTCTCTATAATAAAATATTGAAGGCTGAGCAACTGTAGCAGTGGTTTTCTCCCGACTTGGGTTTCCACCTAAAAATTCTGGTGTTCATGTGTGATGCTTTGTGTGATGGTTATTCTGTTGTTACTACACATTTTTACTGTTAACTTAACTTCAGATGAATGAATATTGCAAATAACTAAGCTAATAAATATCTGCATATTTAGATCTCTGCTAATACGCGAGTTGTATGAAGGATATCTGCGTGTATACGTGAGTTTACTAAAGGAAAGTAGTGTATGGGTTTTTGAGAGTGAAAAAGTAAATTTTTTTGAATATGCAGTAAATACTGATTCACCCCCCCCCTCTCAGTATTTTTCCCAACAATTGGTATCAGAGGAGGTTCTTCTGCAGAAGCTTGATCGCTTGAAGGAGATCCGTCGCAATGGGAAGTCAAGAAGGAGTGATGTCTATAAAGCCTCCTCTATTCAATGGAAGCAATCTGATATTCTGGAAGGTACGAACAAAAGCATATCTGCAAAGTCTTGGTGCAGATGTATGGGCAATCGTGGAAGAAGGTTATCAATACCCGGCAAGTATTCCTACTGATGCAGCAGAAAGGAAGAAGTATGAAACCAATGCCAAAGCAATAAATGTCTTATTAGGAAGCATGTCTGAACCAGAATTTTCTAAAGTGATGCGGCTACATTCAGCAAAAGAAATATGGGACAAAATCATTCTAAGCTATGAAGGAGACACAAAGGTAAAAAGTGCAAAACTCCAAACTCTTAGAATTGAATATGAAAATTTGAAGATGCATAGTGATGAGAGCATTGCCCATTTCTTCTTACGTTTGGATGATATTGTAAATCGAATGAGAAATTTGGGTGAAACCATAACTGATACTACTCTGGTAGAAAAAGTCTTAAGATCCCTGACTTCAAAATTTGACTCTAAAGTTTCAGCTATTGAAGAAAGGCAAGATCTACAAACTCTTACTATTGTTCAATTACATGGTATTCTGACTGCTTTTGAAATGAGACAAGGAGGTCCTTCTCAAATCAGAGAAGCTGCTTTTAAGGTATCTGCAAAAGGAAAAGAAAAGGAAGTTGTCAAAGAATCCAACTATATATCCGAAGAAGAAGAAGCAAATTTCGTGAGAAAACTCCAACTAGGTACTGGAAGATTCAAAGGTAAGCTTCCCTTCAAATGTTTTGAGTGTGGAAAAGTTGGTCACTATGCTGCTAAATGTCCTTATAGAGAAAAACATGGTAAAGGGAAACCATTTGAAAAGAGGAAAATTTATTATGCAAATGAAGATGATGATGAAGTGTCCAGTGAAGATGAAGAATATTCTAACCATGATCTGAAAGTGCTCATGGCAAAGAAGCAAAAGAAGAAGGCTACTCGAAGCAAGAAAATATCTCAGAAAACATGTATAGCAGAAATTGAAGAAGATGATTCAGATAGTGATTTGGGTCCTTGTAATACTCTTCTGTGTGCAAACAATAGTGAAGATAGTGAAAATAAAGTTGTGGATCTAGAAGAAGCTATCAAGATCAAAGTTGAAGAACAACAAAAGGAAATTGATAAGAAAGATTCTATCTACAAAGAGACGATCTCTCAAATGAAAGATCAAATAGAAATGCTGAAAGGACAGGTGGACAAGTATCAAAGGTTTTATACTTATGCATCCAATCGAATTAAAAGTCTAGAAGCAGAAATCAACGATCTAAATGCAGATCTCGAAGAATCAAGCAAGAAGAATGAAGGTCTTGAAGCTGGAATCATCTCTCTACAAGTAGATCTTGAAGCATCAAGTAAGAAGAATGAGGAACCTCTACAATCATTTGAAAAGGAAGGAATTGAAGCAGAAATCATCTCTCTCAAAGAAGATCTGGAAAAATCAAATAAGAAGAATGAAGAGCTGCAACAAACATGTGAAGAAAACGAAAATTGGTTGAAAGAAGAGATTCTAAATCTGAAGGATCAAGTAGAAGGTGGAAGAAGGAAAGAAGAAAGCATGACAAAGCAATATCAAGCCTTGGAGGTTGAGGTAAACATTCTCAAAGGTAAATTAGAAGAAAAGGTTAAAATTTTGAGGTATCATGATAGTACTAATATTTTGGACAATATTCTGAGTAATCAAAGGTCTCCTGCTATCAAACTTGGTCTTGGTTTCCATGAAACTGTTAAAGGAGAATCTAGCTCACAAGGAAGTGCTAAAAATTCAGAGGATGTCAAAACTAAACCTGAAGTGTTGAAAGAGACAAAAGATCAACCAAAAATCATGAATTCTCAAAGGAATTCATTAAAGAACGTTGAATGTTTTAAATGTCATAATTATGGGCATGTTGCAGCAAATTGCAGAAGCAGAACAATTCAGCCACAAACAAACAGATTCTACTTAGAAAGGTACTCTGGTTTCTTCAAAGGATATTTTTTTTCATGTAACAAGTATGGACATAAAGCAGTTGATTGTAAAAGGAGGAAGATTAGAAATACTCATTATGATTCTTATGCTTATTTCTCTAGACACATGAGATGTTATTCTTGTAACAAGTATGGACATGTAGAAAAGGAATGCAGGTTGAACAGATCTGAGAAAGTGGACAATTTCCAGCACACAAATAGAAAGTTCAAACAAATCTGGAAAAATATGGAGGACCGATTAGAAACGTAGGGAATATTGACCCTACTGCAGTCATCCGCTTCTGAAGCTGACTTTTCTTATTGACTGCAGGAATGATGTGGGATACATTATGAGATTTAGTAATGTATCGTCACAGGGGGAGCAATGTATGATGTCTCTCATGATTGATTTGATTATTCTGGTTATATGTATTTCTGACAGAGCATCTGATATGAAGAAGACAGGTACAAGAAGTACAAGTTCAGGGGGAGATGAAGGAATGTGAAAAAAATTCTATGCTTCACTTTCCATACGCGGGTTCTATTAACAAAAGTCGCGTATACACATGAGTTACAGCAGACACAGTCGCGTATGCATTGATGATAAGAGAATTTATATGATAGCTGAAGATCTGGAGCAGAGGTTCAGGGGGAGCATTACTCTAACTGTTAATAACTGTATTATTGACTCAATATCAGCTTAGTTTCTCAGTTCTAAATAATGATGATATGATACATGGTTTCTTATGTTGAAGATTGTGGATGAGTCCTATTTGCTTTTTGATAAAGAGTATTCATTGTTGAGATAAAAGTCTTATAATTTGGAGATAAGGGCAGTTCATGCAGAGATTGTTGCTGATGACTTACTGATGAACGTATTCAGGGTGCACAAGTTAAGAAGGAGCACTGGTTCAGGGGGAGCAGCAGGTTGAATACTAATGATTACATTGTTGGCAATATGACTGCTTATTCTTTGGTTTTTGTGATACTCATGCTCAAATGATGATGACTTGGTACATGGTTTATTATGATGAGATTTTGAGCCCTGGTTGCTGATAAGTATCTTTTGTGCTCACACGTGGATGAGTTGGATGTCGTTTGATTCAGAAATAAGAATAGATCATGCAGAGTTTGTTACTATGGTTGAGATCTTTTGTCTACATATGTTACTTTATGTTAAATCTTGAAGATCTTGATGATATTGGACCACATGGATGATTGCTTGACACATATTTGAAGATATTGTTCTGGTATGATAATCTCTCTTGGAAAGATTGTATTGATGCTGCAAAGAATCTGAAGGCTTGGTTACTAATGTGCTTATGCTACAACCGTTGGATGACGCTTGAAGACACAACTACTCTGTTCTATCTATCTGTATTCCAGGGAAGCATTCAAATATCTTAGAAAGAAGCTGAACGCTGTCTTTTTCTCACAGAGGATCATATCTGGTTAAAGTATAGAAGATAGTATTGGATACGCGGATTTCCTGATACACAGTCGTGTATATACGCGAGTTCATGCATAGAAAACCGCGTATGTTTGATTGCTGACAAATTTATGTTTGGGGTCAGCTCTCTTCAGCACAGCTGCAGTGCTGTTTGGTATTTCTGGTATCTCTGGTGATGTTCCAGCTCTTATAATACTGTTTCAATCTCTGATGTTTTAAAGATGCCTTGATGATTGGTTGAAAGTGTTCAGGATGCACAAACTAAGGGGGAGCCTTAGTCATATGGAAAGGATGTTCGGATGCACATTTTCAGGGGGAGCCCTAATCTTGCTGAGTATAATGCATTGTTGGCATTATGGTGGTTCTGATATATGATCTCTCTTGAGGTTTTTCTGGTCTTGGTCATAAATGGTCATATTTTTATTTTGATGAAAAGGTCTTGTTGAGTCCCATGATGTAAAATTGTAATATTCAGTCATTTAAGGACTTGTCAAATTTGTAAACCCACTTGGTTGGGTAGCTGAGTCAAATTTTGTAAACCCACTTGGTTGGGTAGCTGAGTTGAAATGTGTAAACCCACTTGGTTGGGTACTTGAGTCTCATATGTAAATCCACTTGGTTGGATAATTGATGTAAGTATGAGTCTTTGGTGATAGGAAGTTCATAGAGTCATGTACTTCATTGAAAAATATGTTTGAAGATTCAGCATGAACTCAGGGGGAGCTTAGTCACTTCAGTATACATCAGATCTGCAGAACGCTTCTTCTACATGAGGAGAAAAGGGGGAGAGTGTGTTGGTTTTGATCCGCCCTTTGCCCTTGATGTCAAAGGGGGAGAGTGACATGGTGTTTGAATGAAGAGAAAGAATGGTGTCAAAATGGGAAAGTGACATGGTGTCATTGTATTCTTAATGTACCTATCTGTTGTGGTAACCAAACACCATCGTGGTTGCCATCAAGTCCAAAGGGGGAGATTGTTGGCAATATGATGCAGAGTGTTGTCCTTGATGGCAACCCACTGAATGAAGATGAAGACATGAGATTGTTGACATGTGTTGTCCTTGATGGCAATCCACTTGATGAAGTTATTCTTGACTTGATGGACTTGGTAAATGATGTTTGTTAGCAATATGATGCTGAGTGTTGTCCTTGAAAGGCAACCCACTTGATGAAGATAATGGCAACTTACTGGATGAAGTTGTGCTTGATAGAATATGTCTTGATGAACTAAATCTGATGTATCTACAGTGAGTACAGAAGGCAATGAAGAAAGGAATTTAGCATGTGCTAAATCTATGGTGAAAAGAGTATGTCTCAAGGCATACACGGATATGTCTAGGAGAAGTCGCGTATGCACGCGGGAAACAACGTGCCAAGTCGCGTATGGGCAAAAGCGCTCATAAAGTGCAAAACCAGGGGTAACCACCATGGTATTGACCCATTGTATTGGGTAATGATTCGTCTAAATGACCCCGTCCAGGAATACCATCGGAAGTAATGTAGTTTTGGGCTCATGGTATTGTTTTGGCTCATGGTATTGAAAAAGGGAGAACCTATATAAAGAGAAGAAATTCATTGTGCAAATCATGAGTGTGGGTGCAAGATGTCTAAGCTTGAATGAATACTTCTCTCTGAAGTATATCTGAATGGAAAGGGTTAAAGGTTTGATGATAGATCTGAATCTATGATGCACCTATGAAGAAATGATGAAGCGAAATATCTAGATCTGAAATGTATCTGTATTTGCTGGATCTGTTTATGAAGTGATTAGATCTGTGATGAGGCGAACATCTGTCTGAAGTAAAGGGTTGAATCTGAACTGAATATCTGATCTGAAGAAGTATGCAGCTCTGTAATGGTTGAAGATCCATACGCTAGTTCGTCGCAGAGGAAGCGCGTATATACGTGGCTTCGCTGAAGAGAAAGCGCGTATGCGCAATGAAATTGGATCTGTAATATGTACAGAAGTATACGCTGGTTTATGTGAACGGAAGCACGTATATACGCGACATCAGAGAAAGGAAAGCGCGTATGCAAACTAGGGTTTGCTGAAGTCTGTGGTAAGAAATGTCTGACCTGTTCTGCTGGTTTACTGATATCTGTCAGTGAGTTATATGTATCTGTTTCATGGTTGACCGTGCTTAAATGTATGGAGTGGGTCCAGTCTGAAAATATGATGAAACGTGGCCTGCAAGTGGTGTCCTAAAGGATGCTTTGGATCCAGTGTGAAAATTGATGAAACGTGATCCATAGAGGTGCTGAGGGTTGTAGCCTTCAGTCAGGGGGTTGTAGCTCCCTTCCAGGTGAGGCTGGTAAACGAGAGCAGGGGGTCGTAGCTCCCTTCCAGGAGAGGCTGGTAAACGAGTCAGGGGGTTGGAGCTCCCTTCCGGGAGAGGCTGGTAAACGAGCGCAGGTGGGTGCCTGCGTGCTGGTCAAGTCTGCGCCAGCACATATGTTGTAAGATGTTTTCTCTATAATAAAATATTGAAGGCTGAGCAACTGCAGCGGTGGTTTTCTCTCGACTTGGGTTTCCACCTAAAAATCCTGGTGTTCATGTGTGATGCTTTGTGTGATGGTTTATTTTGTTTTTACTACACATGTTTACTATTAACATAACATCAGATGAATGAATAGTGCAAAGAACTAAGTTAATAAATATCTGCATATTTAGATCTCTGCTAATACGCGAGTTCTCTGAAGGATATCCGTGTGTATACGTGAGTTTACTAAAGGAAAGTAGCGTATGGGTTTTAGAGAGTGAAAAAGTAAAAAGTTTTGAATATGCAGTAAATACTGATTCACCCCCCCCCCCTCTTAGTATTTTTCCCAACAGAAGCCAAGTCCACCGTCCTATAACCGTGATACACTGAGCATAACATTAGAGGAGACTACCTGCACGTACGTTAAGTTTTTGGTCATTTATCTTTCATTTGATCACCAAGGTGTAGATGGCAGTTCACGGAAACTTGGTACACCCTCTTACTTAGATTACTTGAGTAGTCATTTCGATATTTTCGTGACTCCTTAGAAAAAGAAGATATCATCAAGCACTTGTCCTTTCACGCTCTTTTAAAATTGAAAGTGACGAGAGTCATCTTTTGTCTGTTTCTTGACTCTTAAAATATGAAACAACAAAGTTCAGTTTCAATGTCATAAAATTAATTACCCACGATCACATGCCATTAAAAGTTTTTTACTTGGCTTGTTTTTGTTTTTCCATAGATTTTGATCTTGAAGCCTTCATTTGGCTATCTCGTTTTCCTTCCTGTGTTGAACTACTGTCACAGTGGCGGAACCACCAGTTTTGTCGTCTTATTCACTGCCGCTTGGTGGTAGTTCATTTCCTGAAGTTTCTTACGAAACCCCTCAGTCCACTAGGTTTACCAAGTTTTCGCAGCCTATTCTCCAAACTGTCTTGCCTCTCGCTACCCGATCACCCCCTGAAGAGTTAGTCGAGTTCAATTGGCCTCCTCCGGGTGCTTGGTCTAGTTTTGGGGACAAGGAAGAATTTCCTCCTTTTACTTCGGGATATCCATTTATAGCTACTGCTATACCCCTTAGTCCTCGTCGTCTCTTTGACGATCTTATAGCTTCATCAGATATGGGTTCTTTGAGTCCTGTTGGTAGTGAAGGAATTCCTGTTTCTACAGGAGAATATCAACTTTTCCCAAAAGACCTCTCACATGTTTCTGTTCAATATTATCCTCAATTGGTGTCACTTCCACTCGATTATCAGACTTTGAATCAGATTATTTCTGGTGTTGCGTCCATAGCGCAATCCTGTACATAAACTCCCCCAAGGAGTTCGATCCTCCCTTCGTTGGGACTATCACCTTCGACACTGAGTTCGTCGGTCACTGTTACATCTGTCCCGGCCCAACCTACCATCAGTGTGGCTTCTTCTACACCGGTTGTTACGACTTAGTCGTCAGGATATTTTCACACTCGCAGGTCTATCTTTCTTAATCCCACGTGGCCTATCAATCAGGTTCTGAGCAGATCACAAGCTCATGCTCCAGAGGCTGCACTCGCTAGTGCAACTACGAATACCCCTATGGTTTCTACCTATATTTTTGATGAGCACATGTTGGACATTCACCAATGATATGCTCATTCTCCTGAGTCCACGTCTGCTTCTAGTATGACTTCGACTGTTCCTATGATTCCTAACAACCTTAGTTTTGAAGAGTATTTGTTGGATGTTCAACAACAGAATTCTCAGGGTTCTCAGCAACCCCAAGCTCCTGTCAATCCTCCCTGTCACTATTATGCTTTTGGTAACCCTGTATATTTGCCTCTTGTCGATCCCAATCAGGCTGTCTATTTGCCTCCGGCAAATCCTTATCATACCATCACTCGTCAAGGACCTTTGTTATAGGGACAACCCTCAGGCTTACAAGGACAACCCTTATAGGGACAACCTTCAGCCCAGCAGGGACAACCCATTGGTCCTCAGGGACAATCTTATGGTCCGCAAGGTCAACCTTCGTTCCAATAAGGACAACCCTACGGTCCTTTAGGTCAGCCTCAACCCAGAATTTCGTATGTTGCTGGGGGGAAAATGTATCCACCACAGGGACAACCTCTTGTACAACAGTAGCTGTACATTTAGTATGGCCAAAACTTTGTGCAACAAGGACAACCCTACGGTCCTACTCCAGGTCAACCTGGTTATTAGGGGAAGCCTGATCCATCACAACCATCAGGTCAACCTCTTCCACAAGGGAAAAACAGTGGCCCCAAATATCTAGACCAACCTGCTCTGCATGCTCAGCTTTCCCAACCTCAGTAGCCGCTTCAAGCTGCTCAACCTGCTCAATAGGGCTTGCCTGCTCAGTAGCCCGCTCAACCTGCTCAGCAGGGTACACCTGCTCAACCCCAAGGCACTTATTACCCCCAAGGTCAATATCAGCCGATATATAGTGCACCCCAAGGTTTCACTTATTACCCTCAAAATCAATCCCAGTTGGTATATAATCAACCTCAAGGCCATGCTTACATTCCGCAACAAAATCCATACGTTGCTTAGCAAGGACCTCAATGGTATGCTCAGAGTTAATATCCTTGTCCTCAACCCCAGTATCAATAGAATTATCAGGCTTAAAACCCTTATGGTCAGAATCCTATAGGATAAAACATATGGGGGAAAAATTTCTCGCAGACTGGGTGGAGTGTTAACACGGGTCCTTATCAGATACCTCCAATGCCTTTTAATCCTCAATTACCATTTGTCGCTACGTTGGAACTGCCTGATGTGTCAAAGTTAACGAATGCTCCAATTATTCATAACCCGTATTGGCCTCTAGTTCCGACTAAGATTCTTGGTGATTGTCCTAAGTTTGAGGGCAAGTCTGGAGAAGACCCCCAAGTGCATGTTATGAATTACCACTTGTGGTGTTCTTCTAACTCTTGGGTTGATGATTCCGTCTAACTTTGTCTTTTCCAATGGACTCTTACTAGTGCCGTTGCAAAGTGGTACAGTGAGCTATCTCATGGCATCTTTCAAGACTTCAACTCTCTCGCCATGGCATTCCTTATGCATTTTCAGTTACCGGTTTGTTATGAGACTGTGACACACCTCCTCACATCCTTGAAACAAGACTGAGCTACTCATATTTTAGATCATATTCATGAATGGAGGCCGTCGTCGCTTGATCAAGTTTAAAATTCCTAATCAGCTTTTGACTAATTGGTTCACTACCTCCTTTGTCAATCAAATCGCGAAAGACATCGCTATGGGGGCATGTGTAACCAAGGAATAAGACATTGCTCATGCCTAGTACCTTAATCTTGTGTACTCTCAATCTGGCACATTGTACAATATCTTTCCTGATGCCCCTCAACCTGGAACTTCTAAAGCACCGGCAACCCCATTCGTCGATGGTATTGTTGGTTCTGTGTCTTAGACTTCTTGGAAGTCTTCTCCTTTAAATCCTGGGAAGCAAAAGTCTAATCCTTCCAATGATGCTGCTTCTCAGCCCATTTTGAATCCTGGTAAAACCTCAGAAGTCAATGTCGTTCAGGCTCTCAGGTGTTCAGGATGAACGGTTCTGCATCTGTTTCTATTGCTACTCGATTGAAAGGTTATACCAGATCACGTCAGGTGGCATGGAAGCCTAGATCGCTAATGGTCCTCCTCCTCTGCCTTTTTCTGGCCCTCTACAGATTGAAAGGCCCAATGTTGAGCCCGTTGTACGACCACCTTATAATGGTGTACTCCGCAATTCTTCTTACAATCCAAACGCCCGTGCCACTCAACATTACACTATTGGTGAGGATTTGGATCAGGCGCCATCTGCAATGTCTACACTAGAAGTGCTTTAGAGTTTTCCGTCTCAATGGAAAGATTTGTTATATGCGATTGGCGGGGTTGATCTTGCTAATACTAACCTTCTTGCTTTTTATTTAGAAATTTTTGTTCCACAACTCCCGCACCAACTTCCACTCATTATACAAGTTGTAATTAATGGTCTTGATATCCATCGAGCAGTTGTGGACGAAGATGCATCTACATGCATCATGTCATCTTCCTGTTGGAAAGACATTGGTTCTCTGGCCTTGAACTCATCACCAAATTCCCTTGAAGAATTTGATGGAAGGGAATCAAAACCCTTAGGTGTTCTCGCTAGTTTACCAATTACCTTGAAAGGGAAGACAGTCAATGTCGAGGTAGAAGTAGTTGACGCCAAGCTCAATTAAAATCTTCTCCTCGGTCACAGTTGGACTCACGCCATGTTGTGCATTCCGTCCACTCTCTTTCATATCCTGAAATTCTCGCACGAAGGAAAGATTGTTACTGTTGATCAATTGTCATTCTTCACTTCTTCTTCTGAGAACGACGTTCCATATGTAGATCAGATTCCTACTCCCTACGAGAGCGTAGGGCTGAGTCTCTTCAAAGATCCTGCCCTCATGGGTATTTTTCCCCTTCCTCCACCCAACACTGTTCAGATCAATATGATCTCTTGGTCTGATGACCCATGGAATATCCCTTTGCCTAAACAAGTTGATGCCTTTGGAGATTCGATGTCGTTGAGTCCGAACGAGATTGACTATTGTGAACTTCTTGCGGCCTCGGATCCTCCACCTTCTGATCATGCTCCTTTGAGCATGTATCTCGACACTTATTCTCAATCCCCTTGGGTCGGTGATTCGGATTCGCCCGATCCTTTGAAAGAGATATTTCCCTCTGATGAAGCCATCTTGGAGACTATGTCTCTCAAGGATTTTCCGTGGGACGATAATCATCATCATTCCTCATTCATGCCTGGCCTCGAGGCCATTTCTACGTGTCTTGAGAGGTTTTCATCTCAGGTTCGTTCTCCTCTGCTTCAAACGCCTATTCTGACACATGAAGTTTTTACAGAGGGTAACTTGAGTAATATCACGCAAACGATGCCTATTGACATTTCCGTAAAGCCAGGAATTGTCGAGAACATCCATCTCGGAGTCACCTGTTCTTCAGATGAAGTTCAGGTTTATACTAGCCTTTTCCGTGAGTTCCGCGACGTCTTTGTATGGTCCTATGAAGAGATGCCCGACATCGATCCTAGTATAGTGGTGCATAAGATTCCTACCTACCCTAGTTCAAAGCCTATTCGTTAATGTATTCATCCTATGCACCCTAGAAAGAATGTCGCCATTAAGGGTGAAGTTGAAAAACTTCTCAATGTTGGTTTGATCTATCCGATTCCCTTGACAGAATGGGTCTCCAACATTATCCCTATAGATAAGAAACAGGGTACCATTCGATTATGTGTCTATTATCATGATATAAATCGAGCCTATCCTAAGCATAATTATCCTACTCCCTTTATCGATTAAATCATTGACGACTGTGTTGGGAGTGATATTTTTTCCCTCATGGACAAATTTTCTAGCTACAACCAGATTAACATTCTCCCGACTGATTAACATAAGTCTGCGTTCATCTATCCATGGGGTACTTTCGCATATAAGAAGCCCCCTTTTGGCTTAAAAAATGTTGGGGCCACATTTCAACGAGCGATGTCGTATGCTTTTCATGACATTAAGCACATCGTTCAGCCTTATCTGGATGATCTTCCGGCCCATTCAACTAAGCGTAAGGACCATCCTGACCATCTTCGTCAGATATTTCTTCGTTGTCGACGCTACAACATCCAGTTAAATCCGCATAAGTGCATCTTCTACATCGATTCTGGTAGAATCTTAGGGTTTATCGTGTCCAAAGACGAAATTCACCTCGATTCGCTCAAAGTTGAGGCTATCATTAATCTCCCCTCTCCATCTTCATTACATCAGCTGCATAGTTTGCAAGGGAAGGCTAATTTTCTACGACGTTTTATACCTAACTATGCCAAAGTGGCTAAAGTATTCACACGACTCTTAAAGCAGGGTGTTCCATTCCTCTGGGATGAGATTGCTCAGAAGTCTTTTGACACACTGAAGATGTTGCTCGTCAATGCTCCTCTATTATGTCCTCCAAACTATCATCATGATTTTTCCCTCTATTTAGCCACTGCTTTTAGCACGATTTCCATGGTTTTGGTACAAGACGATGGTGATAGTGACGAGCATGTTATCTATTACCTCTCTTGTAACCTTCTCGATACTGAAACTCGTTATGCACATGTCGAGAAGTTGGCGTTAGCTGCAGTTCAAGCAATTCAATGTTTTCGTCATTATATTCTGTTGTGTACTGTGAATGTCATTTCTGAATGCAACCCCATGACCTACATATTGTATCGACAATTTCTAGGGGGAAAATAATCAAAGTGGATTTTTATCCTCCAAGAGTTCGATTTGGAATTTATTACTGCGAAGTCGAAGAAGTCATTAGTATTTTCTAATTTGATCTACTCCCTTCCCTCTAATTCTGCTTCATCTGGTTCTGAAGAACGCATTCCAGACGATATGCTTTTTCTTATTAGCACTCTTGATCCTTGTTACGGTGATATCATCGTCTATCTCCAGACTTCTACCTTTAGATCTGAGTTGACGAAGGATTCTCGCCAATGCATTCGTCATAAATCACAACCTTATCGTATAGTTGGAGATACACTCTACCACGTTGGAATCGATTCCATTCTCCACCGATGTTTGACCCTCGAGGAGGCTGAGAAAGCTCTGAATGATTTCCATAGTGGCACCTGTGGTAGTCACATGTATGTTTATGCCACTGCTTAGAATATTCTTCATGCTGGATATTTCTATCCCTCTATCTTCAAGGACTACGTTGTTGCAGTTCGTAAATGTCACGATTGCGAGATCTATCAGCGCAAGATGCATGCACCGCCTGTACATCTCCACCCTGTCATTATCGTTGGACCCTTTGTGAAGTGGGGCATCAATTTTATGACGTGTAACCATAACTCGGTTGGGGGGCATGCTTATATTATCGTAGCCGTTGACTACTTCACCAAATGGGCCAAAGCAATGACTACACATTCAGCTGACGGTAATACAACAACTCAATTCATATTCAATCACATCATTTCTAGGTTTGGAGTCCCTCAAGCCATCGTTACTGATCATGGTTCCCATTTTCGACATTATATGGTGGCAGAGATGACTTCTAAGTTGGTTCTGCATCACGACAGCTCAACATCATACTATCCTCAGGCTAATGTCCAGGTTGAAGCTATGAATAAAGTTCTAGTCACGATGCTTCAACGTACGATTGGGATCCACAAATCCAATTGGAATCTCATGTTATTTTCAGCTCTTTGGGAATACAAAACCTCCATTAAAGATGCGACTGGATTCACTCCTTTTCAGCTTGTTTACATTCTAGAAGCTACCCTTTCGATTGAGTGTGAAATACATTCACTCAAATTGGTTGTTGAATTACTTCCCAACACTTCACCTAAAGAAGAGCATCTTCTCTACTTAGAAAGGCTGGATGAAACTCGTTGCTTTGCTACTTTGGTCATCGAGGCACAGAAAAAGCAGGTCAAAGCCCATTTTGACCAGTCAATTTACCCTCAGTCTTTTGTAGAAGGAGACCTCATCCTCCTGTATGATCAAGCTCATGATAAGTTGGGGGCAGGAAAACTTCAACCCATGTGGCATGGGCCTTACATCGTTGAACACATTTTGAAGAATGGGGCCTATGATCTCATTGATTACGAAGGTCACCCTTTAGATCAGCCCAGAAATGGGTTGTATCTCAAAGAGTATTATGCATGAGTCATTTGTGCATGTTTTGTGTACATAGGTTTTCTTTTCATTTTTATACATTTTTGGCTTGGTGTGTTTTGTGAGCGTTTTCCTGCTTATTGGGTCGTTGCTTATTGTGAAGATGTCTATTACCCCTTATGTCGGTTTCGTGGATGGTGCTTCCCGCAGTACCCGAAACTTGTCTTTGGAAACCTGGGTTATTTATGATCTTGCTGGTGAATTGATAGACCTGCAAGGTATTTCTCTAGGATGAACTACAAGCAATGTCGCTGAATATAGTGTTGTCATTGAACTGTTAACCGAGGCGATTACCCTCGGCATTAGTGCATTGATTGTAAATCTTGACTCACAAATTTTTGTTCTTCAACTTAATGGACATTATTCAGTTAGAAATCCTCACATTTTAAGATTGCATTTACGTGTTCATTTTGCTGGAAATAATTTTTTTTTATATCACATATCGACATATTCCTAGACAAATGAATGCATTAACTGATATAGTGGCTAACATTATATTGGATAGACATTTGTGTAATCTATAAAATCATCATCACATGAGAGACTCATATAAAATAGGAATATATATATATATATATATATATATATATATATATATATATATATATATATATATATATATATATATATATATCGAATGTTTTCATTAGTGTGCACGATAAGTTTCAAAAAATATGTGTGTTTTTGTTACATCCTAAGACATCATGTCTCTAAAAAAATGCAGAAATAAAGCCTAGGTGTCTAATCTGCATGATGATTATGATATCATGTCACTGCCCGAACAAGTCACCTCAGCAAGCGGTGAACTCTATTTGACACCCCTATAGTGTGTCTCTGATATGCACGAGGAACATCGTCGAATCGCACATAGTATGGGACCCCGCGGGTAATTCCCTCCAAGTTGTGCACGATCTCCTCCTCCTCACCTTGAGGGGCAACATCAAAATCGAGAGGTATTCGCCTCGCTATCGGAGACATCCCTACAGGTCTCTCTGGGCCTACATCTGAAAATGCATGGATAAAATGTCAGAACATACATGCCAAAAAATTCATAATACTCATGAAAATTAAAAATGAGTCTTACCAAGTGCTTCATCCCAATCCTCTCCTTCCGAGAGTGGGAGGTACGGATCACCAATGAAATATATGCCAGAGTAGGTGCAATCCTCCACGAAAATCAACTATCAGTGGAGCCAATCAAATAATTCCGGTCTCCAGGACATCTGTTGACCACCCCTTGACCTTGGCATCAGAGCTACCCATCAGGCCATCCGTGGTTCCAGTGCTAGTGGTGTCAGGACTATCACCTCCTTATGCTAAAATATTGGTAGTCATTCCAGGAAGAATGATACTAGGATAAGCGCATAACCAAATTGCTTCAATTTGGCCTTCTTGTAGTTTTTCAGCTGACGTTTCATATTTATTGTCACTGCCTCTACCCAGTTGTAGATGGTCTGTGTCAAGCAGTCTACAAAAAGAAGTAGTTGTGTTTTTGTTGCTTCGTGCGGTGCTTGTGATCCCACATCTCGTGTGATTGTGTGTAGCACTACCTTCAGTGCTAGATCCAGGATAGTCTAGATGTCCACCTTCTCACTTTTTTATTCTTCTTGTGCCCCTGGACATACCCTGTCAATTACCATGCCCATGCTTTCCATGGTGGGCCAGGTGCTGGTCAAGATCAGTGCTACCCCCCTCCACAATAGTCCTGTTATGAAAAAGACATCTGAAACGTCAATCTCGAGCTCCCACTCTTGAAGAATAAATTTTTCCTGGTCCTCATCCTAGATACTGATCAAGTATTGTAGCAGCTCCGGTTGAGCTCTGAGACACGATGTCATGAAGAAATTTTTTAGTCCAAAGTCTCTGAGAGCTTCCATGCATCTCTCATTTCCTATGGCAAGTTCATTCACTTCACTATGTTCATGTTCCTTCCACTCGATCACCATTTTGCCACTCTACACCTGCAAACATGTTCATATGGACATTATTAGCCAAATTTAAAGCTAAGATTTGTGAAATTTAGGCCCATAAAACTTGCCTTATGAGTTTTAAAAAAAAAGCGTTGCGCAGTTGGCATGAATGTTTGGGAAAAAGTCGCACCAATGGGCGTGCCCTTGTTTAGAAAATTGGGTGGTTGGCGTGAGTCCATACCCGAAACTCGCACCGACTGTCGTGCCCTAGTTTTCACAATTTCTCCCTTAGAAATTAAAAATGAAGGTTGCAGGTAATGAAAGAGGACTTAAAATGTGCGAAAGGATGTTGGCTCTTACCTTCAACTGACAGATTTGAGATTGATCTACCGGATTGCATGTTATATTTGCCGCAAAATCACAATATAAAATGGGTAACTATTGCTGCACAAAAGGTAAAAGTGAAAGGTGAAAGGTTTTAATTTTTTTTAGCATTTTACAACTTTTCAAAACCCTAATTAGGTTTTAAGGAACATTTTTCGATTATTTCATTAATTCATTTAGAGAAATGGGTTTTACGTTTATCTCTTGTGCAGCGACAAGGTTTTAACGAGATAGCAATGAAATAAAGAGTTGTATTTTATACTTTTTCAGACTCAGTAAAAACATGAAAAAGTCACTACTGGAGTCTTTTTTTAGCTCTTTTCTGATTCTCTAAAACTAAAAATATTTTCGATACTCTTGTCATTTTGAACTCATTAAATGGCTGCAAAACGATATCTATCCGGTATACATTTACCCCTTTTTCGAGCTGGGATATATTATTTACAAAAAAGGAATACCTTAGCCTATCGCGAATAAGAGGTTCTTTCAGATATTGTTTTCTACCTTTTCAGATTTGAGAGGCTATTTACAAAAAGGGACATGCTATATTTTTCTTTTCCTCTTCTTTTCAAACTCTCTAAACATGAAAAGATGTTGAGTTCTCCCTTTGTAAAACTCGTTAAACCCTGATGACATTGGAAATTGTCACCATGATGTTACTCGAGTTCCTCCTTCCTAGGGCTCGTAAAATGTACTAGGTTGGATTTGTCTGAAGGACAAACTTACATTGCAAGCATATGCTATCCCCTTCAAGCTTGTTTTAAAAAAATAATTGGGGTACTTGCCAGAAATGGTGGGGGAAAATGGAAACATTTTTTAGTTGTGTTGGTAGTATGTCGCTCTTGAACATGGCACTCGTCTGCATTCGTGTTGAGTTGGGGACATTTCATTCGTCATTTTTTGCCTCTATGGGTTTGGGTAATTTTTTTTGACCTCTCATCTACTCTTTTCTATGTCATCATGACCTCATATCCCTTGATGTCAAATACTTCCAAATCTAGAGTCATGTCGCTGATATGTTCAAGAGAAGTTTTGCCTCTATAGTTTTCAACCTCCCTCTGATTCTCTGTTGGTCCTAATTTACTATCATCATGTTCCTCTGTCTTAGGTCGATGATGTGGGAAAAATTATGGCCCTCCTTCGACCAGGTCACTTCATGTCAAATTTAGCTCATTATCTAGGAAGTTGATCTAGAGACTCCCTTTTGGTACCTTGGAGCCTGCATGCCTTAATGGCAGGTTATTCACATTCGACGATAGGTCCACATCATTGGCCTTCGATCGAGTGATTCTGCGGGTGTTCGACGCCAGATCACTGTTCACATTCCGTGGATTGTACCTATTGTACCTTGAGAGCCACTGTCATTATTGGTGGTTTATCTCGTGCTTGTTAACAACTTTCCTCAATGGCTGGTAATCAGGTGATTTTCTTGCATGTTTGACTTCAGCTCACATATTCGCATGCTTGAATTTGTACTTGTTCGGTTCGATATGGAGCACAAGACCCTGGGTTTTGTCTGATAAGATCTAGGCTACGGGATATTATAATTTCTCATGACTTATTGCATGACTCCTTTTATTGGATGGCTGCGACCATACCTGAGTCTAGATCCTTACTGTGAGATGGTTGTGCCCATACCTCGGATCTTAGTTTGTATGTGCTTTATTATGGATGGCTCCGCCCATACCACATATTCATGTATTAGATATATTAGTTTTATTTGTAATTGCAGGTCTATCGACGACGGTGTTTGGTTCGAAGGCGTTCTCGTAAAGCATTTCACCCCTTCCTCTGTCTCGGACCTCATGCTTTAGGGGGAATCCGTTACACAACATTTTGTTACTATCCCTGCAATCCCCATCCCACACGTTGGAGGCTTATTTATGTGACCAAAATAAAGTGTCATGCCTTGCAAAGACCATCTTTGCATCCCTTACCATGCGGAAAATATTCCTTCTGTTGACAATTTCCTGAACAGAGCATCATAAACATGTGTTTTTGCCTTGGATCTGGTAGCCCGTTATTCCCTCGTGCCAATGAGGAAGATTAACACTAGACCCCACACTAGCTGGTGCTTTGTCTTAGTTATATTCCCGCGCCAATATGTTTATGGAAAGTTTTTTAAAAATAGAGGTGAAGTTTCCATCATAACAACTTTGTGGGCGAGTCATAGGGAGTGGTTCGACTGAATAACCACAGCCTTCCTCCTTTGGCCTCTTGTTTCAACCTTTTGGGGAAACCTCCCAAGGGATAAGGCCTCCCTTCCACTATTGTAGGGATCCCAACCTCCTCCTCTCCCTCTATAAATATAGCCATCTTCCATTGATGAGCTAGTTGAACTGAACATATTATAGAAGAAACGCTGAAGAGATTCCTATGCACTTTGTTAGAAAAGATAGAATGAAAGAGACCCCTATTGAGAGAGCTTAGGCTTGTGTCTTCATCCCTTCTGAATTCCATGACATTCATCGAGACACACTTCGACTGAACCCCGTTGAAGGAGGCTGCGATGTCAAGGCTCTGGTTATAAATCTTTCTTCTATTAATACATATGCATGACTATTTTCTGGTTCCCATCTTGCGTTAATGTGTTTAATTTGATGCAATATGCTTAACCCTCCTTGAATGGTTAGTAATTATGGATGAGATCGTTGTTTCGTATGATGCTCTTGTTTGTTGATCTTTGCGCAAGTATCCAATCATCGTTGCAGAAGGATCATGACCCGCCGAGAGAGGAATCGAGAGGATACCACCACGATAGCCATGAAAACAACGTTGGACTCTAGGTAGGTTGATCTACCTCGTATGTTTCATTCATTAAGTAGGAACCTACACTCTAGCTTGTCCCATTGTTACTAGACCCACTCTAGGGCTAGAGGGATTGTCTCTATCCGCAGAGAGGATTTACCTTCATAACAGACTTATATCAGTAATACAGAGTGACTTTATTCTTGATAGACCTGAGATTCTCATGGGGTTTTTAATGTCTCTTTGATTTATATCTTTATGTTTACCACTTGCATTAGATTTATTCTCTATTACTTAGAATTCACAAGTTTATGCTTTCACTTCCTTTAGTGATGAAATGACTGTGTTGCCCTATGTTTTATGTGTGATTTGCCTTTGTTAAAGACCCCTATTTGCCTTAGCTTCCATGTCAAGAAACTTTGCCACGAAAAATACTGTTTTTTGTCTCCATAAGCCCAACGGTAGCAAGCCTGCATTCTTTTCAACCTGTTAAGAAAAAAAAAAGTTACATTTCCAATAGAGTTAGCCATCTAGTATCATCATTATTCAATATCATAAAATCCCTTTGAGATAGCCCTCTCAGACTGAAGAGGCTAAGCTTCAGTCAAAATCTGGTTTGAAACAGTTACACTGAGTTGTCTGATCAACAGCCAATCAAGTAAAATTTTGTGACAAAAATGTACGTCTTCCTCTGCCATCTTTTTTTTACCCTTATGTACCTGCTTTGTTGGTGAAGAAAGCAAGGCCCCTTTCAATTTCCTTGGAGAAAACACTTGCATATACCCTCTTTGATATGTCTTTGCCAACCTGCCGATTTTACCCTCTTTAGATTTTTTGACCTCAACTCTGCTAGGTGACTCATCCTGACCAAGAAATGGTGATGATGGTGGTGATGGTGATGGAGTAGGTGAAGTGGACTGAGGTGGAGGCACAAATTTAATAGGATGAGATGAAGAAGTCACAGCTTCAGGATGTGGAGCTTGTGGAGAAGTGAATATGTCACTTGTAATGAAGGTGTCCCATGATATGCCCAACTGATCAGGGTCATGGAGGACAATGATCTTTATCAATGAGTGGTGGAAGAGGCTATTCATCTGTTGGTCATAGTCTCTCTTTTTCACAATGAAGGCCATTTTATCTAGGCTCCTGAATAGAAAGTATGGGATATTCATAAATCTTACTCTTGTGAAGTGCATCAGCAGTCTAATGTGATATGTGTAGAGCCTAGAAAACCTCCCTTCACAAGAGAAGTACTTCATGATGATCTTAATCATGGGGTAATACCTATCAAGAAGGTAGTTGAAAGGGAAAAGCCTCTTCCTTTCATTCATGTATCTTGGTTTAATGAATGGTTCATAGTACTGATTCTCCAAATCCTTAGATTTAAACCATTTCTCTCCCATGTTTGGAATCTTAGTGGCAGCAACAATGACATATGTAGATACATTGAAGGTCACACCTGCAAGGGTCACCTGATTATATTTGAGGTTTTAAATGAAAACTCTACTCAACATAGGATGATGTTGGACCCTCTGAATCATGTTGCAATAATCAAGGCAACCTACATACTCAAAAAAACTGACAGTCATAGGAGATTCCATCAATTCATTTGTGTTGATGGGCCCCATCCTTAGGATTCTTCCTCCTTTGTGAGGCCTTCTCTGTTTTTTTTCTCCTCTCTTTTTCTACCCTCCTCTTCCATATAGTCTATGTCTTCCTCCATAGGTTTTGGTAGCTAATGAAACCCTAGGGATGAGGTAGATGGAAATGGGGAGTGAAGATGGGTCTAGGGAATAGGGATAAGTTTAGGAAAATTTACGGAGATGGGGGAAGGGATTAGGGAACTTTGGGAAGTGATGGGAGGTCAAAATATCAAGTGAATTGGAAATGAGAATTTAATTACAGGTTTGGGGAGGTGGTTGCCAAGGAATGTAGAAGCCTAGGACTTAGGGTTTTTAGGAAAAAGGAGTTAGGGATTAGGAAATGGTAATGTAAGGGTAGGGATAGGTTTTTTAGATGTGTGGGAAGGAAATGTAGGGTATTAGGGCATCAAATTTCAGAATTAGGAGTAAAACTAGGGTTTCTCACTTTGATCAAATTCCAATTTGTTTAGGAACAAAAACATTATGAAATTATTGTTTAGGAGTGCAAGGAGGCAAAAAATTTAATGTACTTACTTGCAATAATGTGTAACAAGTATTTACTGAGAGTTTGAGAGAGTTTGGAGGTGATTTGGTGAGTTTTGGTCAACACATCGGGAAAAAGTGCAGCGCCTTGCCTAGAAGCGCAGCGCCAGTGGAGAAAAAGCGCAACGTTTCCTGCTATAAGCATAACGCCACCCTCTGAAAGCACAACACCACTAAAAAACTCAGCCTCTGACCTTGCAAATTGATTTTTCTGGCTAAGGGAGTGCAAGATCGATGGATGAAATGAAAAATGAGCTTCTCTGTGATGTCTTCGTCATCTTTATACTTCTTCATTTGAATGAATTGGGCCTTGGGACCCACTTTTTCTTTCTTCACTTTCACTTTAAACTCTAAATTTTTACCTTTGTACTTGAATTTTTCTTTGAAAATTTGATCATCTGATGACTTTGAGAACATTATAATTTAACATTTTTGATGCTTTGGCATGTTGGAACTCTGAGTTAGCAGCTTGGGAATCATGAATTTATTACAATTTGAATGACATAAAATTACATAGTGAAAATTAAAAATTACATCTAAAAACCAAAATTACATGCTGAAACAATAAATTTTCTTTACAAATCATCTTCATATGGTGAAGATATGTTATTGGATTACCCTTTACTTGTTGGTCTTATGCAATGGAAATGAAGTTTTGTTGGACCTTGGAAACCCTAATGACCGAATGGTAACCTTGAAAAACACTAAAAGACCTAATGAGACCTTGAAGGATTGAATTTCATAATGACGTGACTGATGTGATGACATGATGATACTTACTTTATGGGTGATGTACAATCAGAAAGGTATGAAACTATGCCAACAAGTAATCAAATTTGAGGAAGAGTGATGTTTTTGGACTAGGGCTACCATCAGTGACTAATTTTTTGCATGACCTAGCAGAATGATAAAAAATTTCTCAGTGGGACCACTAAAATGATATGAAAAGAGGATTTTTTTATCACTGATGGCAAGATGAAAATATTGACACTAACATTGGCCTTATTGGGGATGATAGCTCTGAAAGAGGTGTCAAGAAAACTGTAGACCAGAAAGCCTTATCCATTGGGCCAATACGGTAAAAATAAAACTAATAAACATGACTAAAAACTCATAACTCAGATGAAATATAATGACTCGAGAAACTCAAATGACTAAAAATTGACTCAATACTGACTTACTTGACTGAAAACTGAACTTTTGAAAATTGCAGAAAATTAGTGAAGCTCCATGGCCTTCACTTCGGGCTTCGAACTCCAGTGATTCTCTACTTCACACTTGCAGAAAATATAACTGATATATACAATGAAATGGAAAAATGATTGAGAAATGTTCTTCAGAAAAGATAGTGGTTAAGGAGACTACCATTGATTGGTCCTCCTAAACACTGTTGTCCATTCATCTCTTCAAGCAAATAAGCATTTTGTTCTCGACATGCAAAAATATGATATGGCCCTTTCCATAAATTCTCAAATTTTTCATGCTTACCCTTATCCTCATTTCTGGCATCCCAGCGGAGTACTAAATCTCCAACCTTGAAGTTGTCTTTTTTTTTTTCTAGTCATAGATCTTCTTTATCTTGTCATGAGGTTCTGAAGTATTCTAAAATACCTCATCTCTTGTCTATTGAAGGTGTATATTTGGATTAATCTAGTGTTGTATGTCATTTTCCTCAGTCCCTTCTTCTTGCAACAATTTGATTACCGGGACTGCTAATGATGAAGGAAACATAGTATCGACACCATACACAACTTGAAAAGGAGACATTCCAATCGAATTCTTACTACTCGCCTGGTCTGTCCACAATTCATTGATCAGTTTCTTATGCCAATTATTTTTATTTTCCTGTAACATTTTCTTAATGATAATGATCAAGGATTTATTAGAGGACTCCACCAATTCATTACCTTGTGGGTAGTAGGATGTAGAGTGTCCCAAATTAATGTTAGATCTATCCCAAAACTTAGTCATCTTCTTAGACTTGAATTTTGCAACGTTATCTATGATAATCTTAGTAGGACAACCAAAATGGGACAAGATATTAGTTTATAAAAACTGAATGATGATAAAATATGTTGCTTTCCTGGTTGAAATTGCTTCGATCCACTTTGTAAAGTAATCCATGGCTCTCAATATTCACTTGTGTTGTGCAGATGATGCTGGGTGAATCTCTCCTATGAAATCTAGGCCCCACTACTGAAATGGTGCATGTACTAAAATAGGTTGAAGAGGTAATGGGAGAATCTCTCTCTTACCCTAAAAAACTTGAAATTCGTGGCAATTCATTATTGTTTTGTATACATCTACAAAAAGTGTCGGCCAATAATATCCCTCTCTCAATATTTTATTGGCCATGGTCTTCCAATATAGGTGGCCTCCACAATCTCCTTTATGGAATTCATTCATCACTTCCTTATATTCTTCTTCAACCAAAAAGTTGAGAAACACACCTCTGGGATCCTTCCAGTAAAGTGCATTATCTAATATGAAATACTTAGAAGCTTTGAGCTCCAAAGATCTACCTTGACTCTTAGGCATGCCTATAGGAGGGTTTAGGTGTTATAAAACATATAAAATATTAGAATATCGTGGAGATGACAAAAAGATATCAGATACCTGAATGAGATTCACTTCTTCTTCATTATCGAACAAGGCTGAAATAAAGTTGATGTCTAGAGCATGGAGGTTTGACTCAACCATGAGCTTGGCTAAGCCCTGACCTTTGATCAGCTTGGTGGGCTTGATCTCAAGGTCATGTTCTAGTAATGCTGCTATCTATCTCCCTCTCATACCTTCTGGGTCTATCTGCATGAGAACTTCTTTTACAACTGCATTAGGTACATAGGCAAGAGTATGTGAATTTAAAATGTAAACTCTGAAATATTTCAGTGCTTTAACTAAAGCCAAGCCTGTTTCTCTATGATTTTGTACCGAAGCGCTGCATCTCTGATATTGCAACTGAAAAATGAATTGGTAACTCAGTTTTATCCCTTTTCTGCATCAATATTTCTACTATGGTATGCTAAAAAACAAATGAGAATATTATGAAATCAATAGTGTAATCAGGACTTATCAAAATAGGGGCAGTGGTCAAAGAAAACTTTACTGAGTTGAAGGACTTCCGGGCATCTTCAGACCATTTCACATCATTATCTTTCTTCAACATATTTGTCAACTCTCTAATATGCTCAGCCAAATTAGGAATGAATCTATGTAAGAAATTCATCTTACCATTGAATGCTTGTATTTCCTTTTTGCTGCGAGGGAAATCGATCTACTGAATTGCTTGAACACAAGAAGGGTTAATCCAGATCCCATACTTAGAGATGATGTGACTGAGAAGTTTTCCCTCCTCCATGACAAAAATGATTTTCTTTGGGTTTAGAGAGATTCCGAAATTCCTTCATCTCTCAAAAAAAATTCTTAAATGGTGAAAATGTTCATCATTAAAATGTGAAAACATTGTCAAGTCATCTAAATAAACAACCAAGAAAACATCTTTTTCATTTGCAAATGCTATGTCCATGGCCTACTGAAATGTGGCCCCGAAATTTTTCAAACGAAATGCAATATTTTCATATTTGAACGTGCCCCAGGGTGTAGTAAATGTTGTCTTGTCCTGATCATCCTCGTGCACTAAAATTTGGTTGTATCCCGAATATCCATTGAACAGTGACATCCTAGAAGAACCAACAACTCTTTGAAGGATGTGATCCATTTTGGGAAGTGGATAGTTGTCCTTCAGAGACACTTTGTTCAAGTTCCTGAAATCTATGCAAAGCTAGATTTCTCTATTCTTCTTTCTTACCAGATACAGTGATACCTACAAATATTTGAAAATACCAGCCACAGTTTAGACTTAGTGAAATAGCTCTCTAGTGATCAATAACACGCAAAGAGGGAATGGAGAATAAAAAATGACTTAATTTGGAAATATTTTGAAGTTCAATGACAACTCATGGCATAATGATGACTCATACATGCTTAAAATGGTGATAATGACTTCAGCCATGACCATTGTACCTTGATCTTAACACTCACTGACTCAAATGGCATCTACCCTATCCTTTTCAGTCATTTATTGACACCTAGCAGCTATTTTGACAAGACAAACATGAATCCTTACTTTCATAGCATACCTAATGTATTTCTGGGTAGTTTGGCTACAAAAGTATTATCAGTTTCGTAGTGAAAAGTGTGTTTTCTTTGTGTATTTCGCTACGAAAGTAGGGATTCTTGGCTAAAATGACTTTTTTTGTGTTATAAACTTGGGAAATGAAAAATGTCAGAAAATAATGACTGATGTGACATGAAAATATTTGAATGAGGGTGAGTGTTGGACTTTAGGATAAGATAATAAGAAAAAAATAAAATTTTCCTTAACCAAGTAATGGAAAATGAATTATATGACCCTACCTTTGACACATGAACCTCTAAGACTTTGTCAAATGATGTTTCATTTTTTCTGATTGATAACAGTGGCTCCACTTGGGATGGTGTGCCCTTGTGGTACACCAAAGAACCTGTAGTTCCAGTGCTGCCATCCATCTTCTTGAAAACAAAAACTCTGAAATTTTCCAAGATTTCCTTCAAAATCTAATGGCCTTCACCTCGGGCTCAAGCTTGATGATCAACTTGTATTTATTAGCAGAAAAAAATATAAAATGGAATATATACAATGGAATGAATGATCAACATAATTTAAGAGGAATAGTGCTTCAAAAACTTGCCATTGACAGGCCCTCCAACACAAGGTTGTCCATCCATCTCTCGCAGAATGTAAGTTTTGTTCCCATGAAATGCAACTACTCTGAATGGACCTTTCCAAATATTCTCAAACTTACCATGTTTCCCCTTTTCTTCAATCTTGGCCTCCCATTTCAAAACCACATCTTGGATTTGAAAGTTTTCTTCCTTGAACTTCTTGTCAAATGTCTTCTTGATTCTGTTTTGAGATTGCATATTACTGTTATAGAATTCCTCCCTTTTCTCTTGCAAGGCTATCAACTGATTAATCCTCCTCTGAATTGCATTTGGCTCCTCCTCTAATCCTTGCAGTAGCTTCATGATAATAACTCCCAAGGATGTAGGAAAGATGGCTTCATCTCCATATACCAACTCATATGGTGAAGTTCCAATTGACCTCTTTGTGCATACTCTATCAGCCCATATAGCATACCTCAGCTTCAAATGCCATGATTTATTATTTTCCTGCAACACCTTCTATTAATCATCAGTATTTTTCACCTGTTGATGATGACTAGTTTTTAAAGCCAAGTTTTCTAGAAGCTGATCTCCAATTTGTCAAATCTGTCAGCTAGAAAACACCCCTAAACATTTTTTGTCCCCCTACCTTTTTCAGTTAGCCATGATGAGGAAAAACCTAGTTTTCAAAGGCCTATCTAGTTTCAGTCATGTAATCTTGTCCATCAGATGTCATAAGTTAAATTCATTTGTTGTCATTCACCCTCATCCCCAGCTCATTCATTAACCAACTAATTGATAAGAATGTCGGCTACCCTACCTCTGGTCATATGTCATCTTGAGATCTGGTCATACCAAAGAGAATACCCCAAATATGTCAAAGATCTCCCCTAAGTTAGGTAGTGGCGCTTTAGGAAATCCTCCCTTGGCAAACTATCCTAAGCCAAAAGAGCCTATGTCTAGTGCCAACCAGTCATAGATTGCCTTCCTATTATGCAAACAAAGCTTGATACACCCTTAGGTCGTGCCACTAAAAATTCTTGATGTCTCAGCAGTACATGTTTCAAAATCCAAACTGATATTAAGTTAATCTACAGTGTTTCAGTGTCTTTTTCAAAAGCAGAGATGTTCAGGCATTACAGAAGACATTGTCAAGCTAAAACATGAGAAGATAGCTGCTTCTCATGTTGTCTTGAGCCTGGGATAAGAATGCTAGTCAGAGAGGTAATTCAATGAACTTCTGCAAACACAGTAAAAAAAGTTGGTGAATAATGAATAGCAATTAATACTCTACAGGTACAAATCATGTTGCTTCTAGTTCCAAAAGACTCACAAGGGTATTCTAAAAAACAAGATACATATCTCATAACAGGTCTCTCATAACATATTGCTAAATTTTCACCTTATTACTTATTGTGATATACTAAGCAGAGTTAGGCACTACAAGGAAAGATGACACAGTTTGAGAAAGGGATGAAATGTCACCTGTGTTAACCTCCTCCAAACATGAGCAGATGGTTAGGTCATTTGCTGTAAACCTTCTTCATTTAAAAGCAGATGGTTTGGAAATATGATAAGGACCTCCTTCATTTAACAAGTAGAGGGTCAGGAACAAAGGTATGGCCTCATTCAAAGAGCACAAGGCTAACAATGCTACAAATGGCCTAAAAAAATTGTTTACACCTTTTTCTCCAATGGATAAAACCACTCACACAGCAGTGGTGTTTCAAGGATTGCTTACATGGTTTCACTGTTTGAAAGATAGAATTGAAATACAATGGGAAACAATTGAATGATTATGAGTATAAAAATGGTGTTAAAAAGATGACAAGCAGTGGTACTATGATGATTCAAGAAGCTTTGTTTTTCATGTCTATAAAATCCTCCTTTGAAGAGTAAACAAAGGCTAGAATGCCCAAGCTTAGAACAACCTCACCAAAATGAAAAGAAGATAGACTAAGCCTTGCTTTTGAAAATACCTTTGCAAATGAATAACACAGAGACAGTATGTATGAGGAAAGCTATGAAAAAATGTCTCAAATTCAAGACAACATTCAAAGAAACAAGGCATAACACAGTCATAGACAAGACCTCTTTATGAACCTGTGAAATAACTCTGCTGTTGTATGTCATTGCATTAAGGGTCTCTAAAGGCCTTTCTCCTTGATCAACAGATATGAATCAAGCCATTGGTGAGTTCAAACAAAGTTTCATCCACAGCCAAAGGAAAATGTCAAAGGATGCCTAACGGTTTTTGATCAACTTCACAATGGGCATAATCATCATCAAACACCAAGAGAGTTGAATTGTCAAAGTAGGTCCTAGAATTGTAAATCATCTCCTTCCAAGAGCTATGGAAAAGGATGCATCTACAATCCTGGATATGGCTTTGAGCAGTGTTTCCCTTAAAGGACAGATATGGACAAACAGTGACAGGGTTATTGCCTTAATGAAGAAACAGTAAAAGAGATTTTGGCTTTTAAGGAAGTTTATTTACTTCAAAAAAGGGTCGTGTCTTTGGTGTCTTAAAAAGGTTGGCCACGGCATTTTGTTATAAATATTTTTCGAATAGAAGGCTTCATGGTGTTTTAAAAGTGATAAAATATTAAAGACAGTGCTTTATGTTTTGATATGACCAAAAAGCCTTTTCAAAAGGCATCCAAACCCTTACAAATAAATTACCAAGGCATTTGAGCTCATTTGAAAGTTAAAAGAGGAAGGAGACCATTTGAAAGGCCCTATTTGCAAATTCAAGAAGCCAAGGTGAACGTCCATTAGCTTCCCACTAAAGAAGCAAAGACATTTCGAGCATTTTCAAGTTTTTCAGCGCTTAAGGCCTGTGTGGCGCGCCTTTAGGATTGCACGGTGCACCTGTGAGCGCAAATGAAAAGGAACTTAACTGTTGCGCAGCGTGCCTGTGCCCACGTTCACCCACCGCCCGAAACTGATCCGAAAGTCTCCATTGCACAACGCTCTCAGTGGCAAACGACCCGCTCCTCCATTGCTTCCAAAAAACATTCTTAAAAGGCTGCTCCGAAGATCAAAAAAGACCCATAGACATTCTTCGAGGTATTCTCCATTTCCTCTTGGTAAAATTCAAAGTTTGAAGGAGGTTTTTTGCGGTGTTTTCCCCTAAGAAGAAATAATGATTTTGAAACCATTTCATCATCTAAAAACAATGAGATAGGCAGTGGTAAAGAGACAGAGTTTTTGTCAAAACTGAAGAAAGTTTTCTTGTGTTTGGAGGTCTCAAATCAATTTGGAAGGTGTCTTAAACTAGTGGTTTTAAGGGCAATTTATCATCTAATAAGCACAAGAAAAAAACAGTGATTAAAAGTTAGGGCCTTTGGTCAGAATCAAAGAGTTTTATTTGTTGTGGTTGTCAAGAATTAGTATAGTGAAAAAGGGAGGTTTATTATGTCAATTTGATGGCTCTTTGATTGTGCTATTAAAATAGTTCAGATAGCCCACAGTTGCTATAAAGGAGTAGAGTTTGTTAAAAACTCAGAGGATAAAATAGTGAATGAAAAGGGAGGTTTGTTAGACCAATATTGAAAGCCCTTCTTGTGTTATTAAAAAACTAAAACTATACACAGTTTTTGGATAGATAAACAGATGATTGTAGGGGTCTCAAAACATTTTTGATCATCTAGAAAGTGGTAGAGGGATGAAGGCTTGATCAATATAAAGTTTTCCTTTTTGTGTTGAGAGATTGTGAAATTTGTGCAGCCCCCTAGGATTCAAAAAGGCAGAGTCTGTTTTCAAGGTTTAAAAAAAAAAAAAGTCAATGGAGGGTGTCTTGTTTACCTTGTAAAGAACAGTGAATAGCAAAAGAGCATTGTTTGGAAGGAAAGGTGTTTTTGTCAAAACAAAGGAGATCCTTGTTCAACAAGGAAACACACACACATCTTGTTCAAAATCTTTGCCCAAACACAGTGATAAATTGATTTTGTTGTCATTTAACAAGTACTTGTTTGATTGGCATCAAAGAGGCATAGTGACTTCTAAGGAGGACAAGGTGTGTTGTTGGGGGACTATTTTAGAAACCATTTGAAGTAGCCATTGTCTTGGTCAAACAACAAAGAGTATCCAAAGAAAAAATGCCTCCTAGGCAAGACAACAGAAGTGGCCCTCACAAGAGGTTCGAACCTGTTTCAACTGAGGAAGTAAATGCCCATCCTTCAGCTCTATTTAACTTTCATGAAGTTGGATGTCTAGATTTTTGTCAAAGCATTCAGGAGGTGAAAATCTATCTCCCCTTGACACATCTATGTGCTTTGAGATTTCAAGGAAAACATTTTCAGCTAGCAGGCTTAGATTTCAAGTTTTCTTCTAGATCCATTTCCAGAGCTACCAAAATCCTATATGTCAGAGAAGAATGGTTTAAACAGAGCTACCTAGACCCAGAACAATACAAGACATTTTTGAAGCCGGAGCATCAGGATGCATGCCCATCCATCTTTCCTTTTTCATATCTGTTGACTAGCTATGCTCCCCTCATGAAGATAATCATGAAATATTTCACATGCGAGGGAAGGTTTTCCCGGGTCTATGCTTACCATGTCCGGTTGCTCATGCACTTCACGAGAGCCCAATTGTTAAACCTCCCCTTTTTCCTCCATAGAAGTATTGAAAATATGGCCTCCACTGTTCAAAAGAGACCCCCCTCTCAGCAGCCAGCTTGCCTTTTCCATCATTCCCTCATCAAGATTGTCATTCTTCATCAACTTGAGAAGAAGGGAATCTCTTGGGACACTTTCATTGCACATCCTGATTTCACCACTGTTTCTTCATCCCATGCATCTCCTTCACCTTCCACTCAGCATCTTTCACCTTCTTCAAGTAGGCCAATTCCTAAGAAGCTAAAATCTCCCATGATTGATCAAGAAGAAGAGCATGATGAGGAAGAGCAGCATGATGAAGAAGAACATAGTGAAGAAGAGCATCATAGTGAGGAAAGGTAGCAAAGTGAAGAAAAACACAGTGATGATATGCAGCACAGTGATGAAGAAGAGCGCCATAAAAAAGACCAAAACAGTAAAGAGGGCAATGATGAAGAAATGAAACATCATGATGAGGAGATGGAACAGTTTGATAAGGATATGGGCAACCCTCAAAAAGACATGCAGGGTGACAGTCAAAGCATTCATGAAAAAGGTCAAAACAGTGGCAAGGATGATGAGGGGAGTAGCAAGGGCAAAGAGAAAATAGAGCACGTACTAGATACCTCTCCTAGGCAAGGGGCCATGTTTTCTTCTCCAAAAGTGACAAAGCCTCGGACATCAAGAAAGAGAGTGCCTCAAACTATAACTCCAAATTTTACTAGAGCCCTTCGAAGCAAGGGGAAGTTGCCTAAGCAACCCATTGTCGAATTACCCAAGAAGAGGAAGACCAAGAAGGCCACCCAAAGCAAGGGGAAGGAGAAGGAAGAAATCAACCATGAAAAAGAGAGGGACTTTGACATTATTCAGATAAACAGTGATGATAGCGAAAATGAGGCCAGAATCCTAGAGTCTCTCTTGATCAATAGAGAAGAACAAATTCATGATTTGAGGGCAGATCTAGAGAGGTCTCAAAACCTCATTCACTTTTTGTAGACACAAAATAAGCAGATGAGTGTCCACATGGCGGTGTATGAAACATGGGCTATCAAATATCAAAAAGAGGCCTCCAAATCGCAAGTTAAGTTAGAAGAACTCATGGGCGAGTTCAATGATAGTGAAGAAGAAGATCAGCCAAGGAGAAAGAGGCGAAGGACCATGGGAATCAGAAGAGCTTTGGAGAAACAAAAAGAGGAAGAGGCTGCCATTTTCCAATCTTTTCCTCTTACTACCTTATTCACCCAAGAGATAGAAAACAATAGAGAAGCATGGCTTGAGAGGGTGAATGATCACTTGGAGAAGAATTTGGAGAAGGCCAATAGAGATTTGGACCTTCAAAGAAGGATGATCGGGCACTATAAGAAGCTTAATCAATTCGCCCGGCGGAAATTGAAAGCCACACAAGAAAAACTCAAGGAGGCTCAAAAGAGGCGCCCGGCACCAAAAATGAAGAAAGACACATCAAAGCTCCAAATTTTTGCCTCAACTTCTCAGCATGTTTCTAAAAACCCTTGAGGGTCATGCTCACCAAAATTGGGCAAAATTCAACAAGTTTTTGTTTTTTTACATTTTTGGGCTTTTTGCTAAAAATCATGGGCATCGCCATTTCTGTTTGGGACATCCTCAAAGGAAAAAAATGGTATGATTGGATGCCATAATTTCAGGGGCATCTACTCATCTATTTTCATATCAATTGAAGATGACTTGGTCCCCCAAAGTGGAGAAAAACAATCACTTTTTCAACACTCTGCCCCGCATATCAGCAAAGGCAATTTTCTGGGTTTTTACACACAGGTCCAGTTTTGATAGGCTTCTAGTGATCAGTTTGGAGAAAAAAATCATTTTCAAAAACTAGACATCCATAGCTTTCCAACGAGCTGTCACGGGCCTTGTTTCAACATCAGGAAGGCCTCCAAAAATTGACCGCAAGACATGGTACTTTATGCTGATATATTTCTTAAGTATTTTTGTGGAAAATGCACTTTTCTAAAGTGACTTTTCCTCATGTGCGTTTAACAATTTTTGGCTATGGTTAGTTAGGAAAATTCAATATAATTTCCTTTTTTAGCATTTTTAAGATATTTTTTATAGATATTTTACAAAATCAGATATTTTTGATGGGCCAATGAGCTTGCTAGTTGCACTAGGAGGTTTTCTTTCATCTTGGCTTATATATTCCAAGACAATTCATTGTAAACAAGGCTGAACTTGATGAATAGAGCAATATATGGTTATACAAGCTTGGAAGAAACACTTGTCTCATGCATTGGATAGTTTCTTGAATGTTTTTTGGATGATGAAAGAGGAGTGTTGTTGGATTCCTTAACTTGGTAAAATGGTATAGTGTCCCTCTCTGTTATGCTTCTTAGTTTTCATTCATATTTCATGCTCTTGCTTGCTATAAGACAGTAGAGAACAGATTTGAGACATGCCCTTGGAGGCACCTCAGATTTCCTGTTTCTTTATAGCTTCTATGTTTTCTTCCTTCTTAGTCACATCGAAGAATTCTTGATTTCTCTTTGATAACTGAAGAAATTGTTTGTTAGTTTCATTTATGGTTTTATGCATGCTAAGTATGATTCACGGTATGCCCTGCTTACTCATGGCTAGTCATAGCTCCACCTTTGAAACCTTTCTTTGATTGTTTAATTGTCTTAGTTGAACCAAGGAGGTCTTGTACTGATCTTTCCCTTTGCCTAAAACTCTGCAATCTCACTTCAAAGTGCCCAATAGCTTGAAATACTACACTTAGGCGTTTCCTCATAGTGCTTTGAGTTATTTGTTTGTCTTGATTGTCTTTCCCCAAACTCTGATAGAAATTTCCTAAAGTTAGAGAGTCATATATCTCTATGTATTTCTTGAATGCTTATTTCTATACATTTATTAGTTTATAGTTAAGTTTCTCATGATTAATGGTTAGCCCTACCATGCTTATGTCAACTATTGAACTATTTATGTTTGAAAGCCTTTGTTCTTCACAAACTTATTGTCCATCCCACTTCATTTTACCTTAAGATCCATTTGACCTTGATCAAATCGGCCCTTCAACATACCTTGTATCACCATCTGAAGCTTTCTTGACCTTTTCGACCCCATAGCCCAGTTGATCTGACAATATTTTTATCTATCTTAGTCTTTGATCAGTTCATCCCTCAAAAACCTAAAATGAAAACCAAAAACCTACTTCATAACTAGCCTAAAATCAGAAACATAAGAAGCAAAACACATAGACATCCCTTATACAAATAGAGAGAGCCCTCTTTGAGTCCAGGAAGGTTAGGTCCTTGGGCTCCAAAGTTGGTTTGATGTTACCCTGTCACTTGGCTTGCTAATCAGCCAAATCATGGGACCCTAACACCTTCTTAATAATCCTCACAATTCTCTTATTAGAGGATTCAACAATACCATTACCTTTTGGATAATATGCAGTAGAATGCCCAAGTGTAATGTGATATTGATGACAAAAACTGATCAGCTTCTTAGATTTGAATGCTTGTGCATTATCAATGATGATCTTCATAGGGCAGCCAAACCTAGACAAGATATTATTTTCCAAAAATGAAATGAAAACTGAATCATTTGCTTGCCTAGTTGGGATTGCTTCAATCCATTTGGTGAAATAATCAGTTGTTGTCAAAATCCAGCGATGCTGACCTGAAGATTATGGATGAATCTCACCAATAAAATCTAGCCCCCATTGCTGAAATGGCACCTCAACATAGATAGGCATCAAGGGTAAATGACTAAGCTTCTTCTTACCATAAAAAATTTGGCATTCGTGGCAGGCAGTAATCTTTTTGTAGACATATTTAAACATAGTAAGCCAATAATACCCTGCTCTGAGAATGTTATTTGCTGTAGCCTTCCAATAATGATGACCTCCACAATCTCCTTTGTGAAACTCCTCAATCACTTTTTCAGCCTCCTCTTCCAGCAAACAATTCAAAAGAATACCACTAGTATCCTTCCAATACAGACTTTTATCAATGATGCAGTACCTCAAATACTTTAACTTCACAAATCTTGCCTTGGACTTTGTCAACTCAGCAGGTGCTCTATGATGATGTAAGACAAAAAAAATGTCTATGTACCAGTCAGAAAGGATGCACTTCTCTTCAATGGGAATGACCACTTCATATTCATCTGATAATTCTGAAATTTCTGCAATTAAATTCATATCAAGACAATAAAAATTTGACTGTGCCATTAGGTTTTCTATGCCTTGACCTTTGACCAATTTTGTGGGCCTAATTTCTCTATCATATTCCAACAGGTTAGATATCCACTTCCTTCTTTTACCATCAGGATCAACTTGAGTTAATATTTCCTTCACAACAACATTAGGAACAAAAGCTGTAATATGTGAATGCAGAATGTAAATTCTGAAATATTTGATGGCCTTGACCAAGGCATAAGCTTGCTTCTCCAAGATGTTGTACTTTAGCTCAGACTTAGCTAATGTCCTGCTAAAAAATTGAAATGGGCTGCTCAGTACCTTGTTGTCCTTTCTAGAGAAAAACTTCAGCAATTGTATTTTCTGATGCAAATGTAAAAACCATAAATTCTTTTGAAAAATATGTGTTGATCAATACTAGTGCTTGAGCGAGTGCCCTCTTAATATTCTCAAATGAGTGCTTTGTTTCTACTTTCCACTTGATGTCAGCTTCTCTCTTCAACATCTTTCTTATGTCTTTTACAAACTTAGCAAAATTAGGAATAAACCTCCTCACAAAGTTTACCCTTCAAAGGAAAGAATGAATTTCCTTTCTGCTTCTAGGTAGATCTACTTTCTGAATTGCATTGACATTGTTTGGATCAATCTTAATCTCATATTTAGAAATAATATGCCCAAGTAACTTCCCTGAAGTTAGAGAAAATATGATTTTAGTGGGATTGAGAGAAATGCCAAACCTTCTACACTTCAGCAGAATCGTTTCTAGGTGCTTCAAGTGATCTTCTTCTCTCCTTGAGAAGTCTGTTATGTCATCCAGATAGACAACCACCATCTTTTCCTTCTCCTCAGCAAAGGCAATGTCCATTGATCTTTGAAAGGTAGCTCCTGCACTCATCAAACCAAAAGGCATCTTGGCATACATGAATGTACCCCATGGTGTGGTAAAGGTTGTTTTCTCCTGATCTTTTGGATGCACAAGTATCTAATTTTACCCTGAAAAACTCTCAAGCATAGACATCCTTTGGGAACCAACAATATTCTACAAAATTTGGTCCATCTTTTGGAAAGGGTGGTTGTACTTCAGAGAGGCTTTGTTCAAGTTTCTGAAGTCAATGTAGATTCTAATTTCGCCACTCTTTTTTCTAACTGGAACCAATTTTGCAAGCCACTTTGAAAATCTGATTGCAACAATAATTTTAGCATCAAAGATTTTCTTGATTTCCTTCTCAATCAGAGGCATGAGAAGTGGATTAATCCTCCCCGGCTTCTGTTTGAAAGGCTTTTCATTTTATTTAATGGGAATGGTATGCTGAATGATAGTAGGATCATACTCCTTCAAATCAACATAACTCCATACAAAAACATCTATGAAGCTTTTCATCATTTCAATATATTTATGTTTCATGTTAACTGAAAGAAACTTTGGAAGCTTAATCATTTTTGGCATTGCTATTGTACCAAGGTTACAACTCTCTACCTCTTCATCATCAAATTGTATCCTAGGAGACTTAAATACATCATTATGATAAAAAAGCTTCTCAAGGGTATGAAACCTTTGGGTATAGAGTTGTTCTTCAGCTGTAACACTTCATAATTTCCCTTTGTTTCAGCAAGCATGTTTTGTTGATCTACTTGTGTACTTTCAAACACCTCTTTTAGTTATATAATTTTTTTTACTTTACGGTCATCCTCAAAAACTTTCCAATGGATAATGTTATTAGGGATAGCAGGTCTATGGAAAAATTCAACCTCATATCTTTCAGTGGAATGTGCAGGGATGATAAATAGACTTGCAAAGACAGCTAGGGAGTCAGCTACTGAGTTTTGCTCTCTAGTCTTCACAATAAATGAATATTCTTAGAAATTCTCTAACATCTCCATGATCAAATTTCTGTATTCCCTTATTCTCACATCCTTAGTTTGATATACGCCATCAACTTGCTTATCTAATTCAAAATCTCCACAAACAGAAATATTTTGGACACCCATTCTCTTCAAAATTTCTAAGCCCAAAAATAAAGATTCATACTCAACCATGTTATTTGTGCAATCAAAATTCAGTTTGTAAGAAAAGAACTTACTTTCATCTTCTGGAGTTGTGATCCAAATTCTTTCTCCAGCCCCCTCTCTTCTTGCTAGATCCATCAAAGTGTAACAACCACCAACCTTCTACCTTCTCCTCACTGATTTACTAATTTTCTGTCTCCTAATTTTTAGTTTGCTGATTTTCTTCTTTCTTTTCATCTTCTACTTCATCAGTCAATTCATTGAAAAGAATAGCAGATCCTAGTTCAGTATCAACAACATATATTGGAAAATTTTGAGGTTTGTCTTTACTACTTACCATGTAATCCATCCTTGTTTCTTTATATAGTCTCCTTTTCTCACCAAAAACAGGAATGGTGTCATAAGTTAGGTCCATCTGTATTGTACCTTTGATATTTTCTTCCCATGACCTTTATAACAACATGCTAAACTTAGGTGGAATGTTTGCTATCACAATCTCCATTACAACTGTCTTGGCAGGGACTTGTGTAAGACCAACAACAAAATCTTTTATTAAACCAATGCACTGAATTGTTTTTGAATCAAAGGAAAACAAATCCTTATATGGTCTAGTAATTTCCAATCCCATCCTTTCCATGATCACTTTGGGCATAAGATTGTGAGAGGCTCATGAATCCAACATGGCATTATGCAATTTCATGTCATGAATACTAAGGCTAACATAAAAAGGAGACACCTCTTCATTCTACTCATCCTCTAATCTTGGACCCAAGTATATGGTTGGATGATCTTCTTGAATATTTAGGATATCAGTAGCTCCTCGTTGGGAATTTATCATTTTTAAAATCTTACTTTTGTATTCATTCACCTTAAGAATTTCTCCAAAAGGTACTGGGATTTTGATCTTAGAGATCTCACTCTCCAAACTAAAAACAGAAGAATATTTTTCAGTCCCTTTGGCAAGAGGAGGAGGTGGTGTATCTTTCTTAACCTCAGTAGACTTGGGGGCATCTTTCTTGGGCTGTGTTTTGTTTGCAATAATTGGCACATTTCTGTTTCTAAGGTTTTATTGTTTCTGCATCTCAAAGATTGCATGTTGATACCCTTTAAGATAATTAGATGGTTCCTCACCCTTATTTACTTCATGATCTGACTCATCATGTTCCTCCTTAGTTAAAAACATTCCTGACATTTTTTCATCTAAGCAATGAATTTAGTCTTCTTGTATTTCAGGCTGACCTTATTCATTAACTAAGTTTTGCTGAAAAGGAGGCCTACTTTAGGGTCAGGTGGTTGATTTCTATTTTCCCTTGGTCTCTGCTGGTTTTGAGGTCTTTTGAACTGAGGATTTCTAAACTGAGGTTCATGTTGTGCAGGAGGAGCAGAGGAATTCCCAAGGGAAAACCTATCCATCAATTTTTCCATTATCTTCATCATGGAATCAAATTTTTCATCTGAGGTGGAAGTCTTATCTTCTTCTTTCAATTTAGTCTTTCCCATCTTGGACTTTTTTGCTACTATCATATTTACCTCCACCTTCACTGCATCATTTTTCATTTCAGCAAGTGAAGGGGATTCTCTTTCTCCTAGAAGGATAGAGAATTCATAATCAAAGGCTTCAAATTATCTCAGTTGAGCTACTCCTGGTGGAGGCTTTAGATGGGCAGGGATGGAGTCATAATTTTTTTTAAATATTTTTGAAAAGTTTTGAATAGTTTCATTAACAGCTCTCTTCAAAATATTATACTCAGTGAGGGATTGTACAGGGTTGGTTCTATTTCCCCACTTCCTCAATAAACTATCTTCAAATTCATTCCAATTATGTAAGCTTCCTGGTGTAAGGGCTTTGAACCACTTCCTGACTTCACCAGTAAAGCTATTAGCAAACAATCTCATCTTGACATCCTCACGGTCAACCTCCTCCCTGTCTATGAAATCATTGAACTGGTCTACATTCTCTTCAGCTGTAATCTCTTCATCACTTCCCCAAGTTTTGATTCTAGTAGAGTATTTTCTAGGAAGGGCATTTAGGACAACTGGAAGAACAAAAGGGGCATACCTAGCAGGTGCAATAGCAGGTGGAGGTGCCACATTTCCTTCCATGATGATTGGGACTGTGGTAGTTTTATGGACAATAGTAGTAGGGGAAGAGGAACTGTTGGGAGGAGGGATGTTTGATCTTTGTTTTCCAGTCACAATTGAACTCCAATCAAGAATAGGGACACCATTTTTACTTCTTAACAAAATTTAAAATGGGTCTAGTTCCTTCAACCTATCCAAAGATTCTTTCTCTAACAATAAATCTGAAGTAACTTCTTCACAAAACTCTTCTTTATCTTTTTGAGTTACTAAGGCTGAGGTATCAATACCTCTTTTATTTCGGTCTAAGACAATTTCAATCAAATCCTTTTCACTTTCAAACCTAAACAATACTTCATGAATTTTATCATCAAACGTTTTATCTTCAAGACTTCTTAAAAGTTCATAGGACAAGGATTTTGTATGTAATGGAGTACCTAATATTGCAGAAATGCCTTGACTGCCTCTGGAGATGCTGTTTGGATTGTCCACAATGGTAGGTGGATCTGGGTCAGGATTACTCCTCGTGTATCTCCTTCTCGAAGCCACCTTTGATCATATGAATTTTGAATGGAGTCACCAAGGTAGATGCAACCTCGAACAACTTTATGAGCTCTTACTACCTTCAGAAGTTCAGCTTCAAAATTTCGAGAAAGTATAATCTTCAGGCTCCCAACAGACGCACCAAAATGTTATCACAAAATTTCACTTGATTGGCTGCTGATCAAACAACTTTATATAACTATTTCAAACCAGCTTGTGACTGAAGCTTAGCCTCTTCAGTCTGAGAGGGCTCTCTCAAAGGGGTTAATGATATTTGATAATGATGAAACTAGATGGCTAACTCTATTTGGAAAATAACTTGATTGTGATGTGTGTAGGTTGAAAAGAGTACAGGTCTGCAACCATTGGGCTTATGGAGTCAACAAATCAGTAATTTGTTGTGTAACCAACTCAAAAAGAGAAGAAAAGAGATATAAACGCCTTAGAAATGAGCCACTTCGAGGGGGCAACCTCCAATACATTACATAAATGAACAATTCTTGGATGATACAATTTACAAAACCTCCTTTCTATATATAGGAGTCCATGGGGCCATAATGTAATCCCTGGCAAACCCCCAACAATAATAATGTAAGGGCACAATAATAACAATATGGGGGTTACAGTCTGATAATAATAATAATGGGGGCTAAAATAACATAATAAGGAGCTACACTATTAATATAGGGACTTAACATGCCCCTCTCCTTCAAAGCAGTGTTTGTCCTCAACGCTTGATTATTTCTTGATGCTTTTGTATAAAATTCTCATCCTCCCATGTGAAATATTCTACATGAAAGTTCTTCCACTTGCTGAGATACTCTGAAATTGATCGTACTTGTCGAGTTCTTGTTTCTATGACTGCTTCATAACTTCTTTCGATGTGATGTTGATCTTCTTGTTGTTTCATTAGATTCTGCACCAAAGTTGGGTTATCCCTTGAGAGTTGGAGAACTTGTTGTTGATTCTCGTTGTGATCTTCCACTAATTTATCATCCATATTAGTTATTATTTGATCCTTCAAACCATCCAAATTAGCCTCCATTTCTACTTTTAAACCATCTATTTCATCTTCGATTTCTCTTCATAAGATTGAAACTTGTTGCACTTGGTACCGTAATTTTGATATCTCATACTGCAATTCTTCCTCTTCATGCATCATTGTATAGATTTCTGAGGGCTTAATGGGTATGGAATTATTTTTTGGAGGCATTATAGAACCCAATACTGATAAAAATTCTAAAATATGCACTTGGAGTCACTTCAATTTCTTTTTAAACAAACGTTATGCGGTCACAAAACCGAGATACACACCTTTTACTAGCTTTGAGGAGCTCGATATTGAAATTGTATTATCTCTGTGCTTGAAAATCTTCGATATCTGAAATTCAGCCCTGTAGTAGCCCTCTGAAGCTTCTTTCAAATGTCACAGGTCTGACCTGATTTTGATGCTCCAAGACAAAGTTGTGTCCAATCTCCCACAATGACCTAATTCTGGACTGGTTCCGTAGAGCGAACTTGTACGACTTGCCACGTGTCACTGTTTTGTCCTTTGTCTCTGAAATTGATAGCGAAGAAACTACAGGCTGTGTAATTGTGACCACTTTTGACGGCACTTCAATCCAATCTTCAGAGAGAGAGTTATTGAACTTTTCCCACGATCACCTCTTTGAGATGAAATTCAGGAGCCTGAAAAAGCACTACCTTCCACAGATCATATATCCAAAAATATTGCGAACCAAGCTCTGAAATTTTTTGACAAATATCCTCAGGATTTCAGCTTCACACCATACGAATTTCAGATTCTGAACCTTCGTATAAAAAAACGTATAGCGAAAATACCACGATGACCTGTTTAGGAGCTTGAAAAAAGACCTAACTTACACAGATGATATCTCCAAAAATATTGCGAACGAAGATTTGAAATTTTTAGAAAATATTCCTCAGGATTTCAGCTTCACACCCTAAAAATTTCAGCTTCTGAAACTTCGTAGAAAAACAGTTATAGCGAAAATGCCACGATGACTTGTTTGGAGCAGCGAAACCCTAGAATCCCAAGCTCTGATACCAAATGTTGTGTAACCAACTCAAAAAAGAGAAGAAAAGATATATCAACGCCTTAGAAATGAGCCACTTCGAGGGCAACCTCCAATACATTACATAAATGAACAATTCTTGGATGATACAATTTACAAAACCTCCTTTCTATATATAGGAGTCCATGGGGCCATAATGTAATCCTAGCCGACCTAACAATAATAATGTAAGGGCACAATAATAACAATATGGGGGTTACAGGGGTACAATAATAATAATAATGGGGGCTAAAATAACATAATAAGGGGCTACACTATTAATATAGGGACTTAACATAATTTCAATGGTAAGGTCTCTTGACATGGAAGCTGAGGTAGGTAAGTGTTTTTAACCAAGGTAAATCACACATGAAACATGGAATAACATATCCATTTCATCAATAAAGGAAGTCAAAGTATACACATATGAATTATGAGTAATAAAGATGAAATCCACTGCAAGTAGTACACATAAAAATATAGATAAGAAAGGCACTAAAAACTCCATGAAAATCTCAAGTCTGTCAAGAAAAAGTCCTTTGTATTACTGATATCAGTCAAATTACATAAAGCAGCAGTAGTACAAAAAGTCTCCAACCCTTTACAAATTCGATAATCTACCCTTTAATAGACTTTCTTACATTAGAGATGATTTGACTCTTGGCTAGATTCATCGAACTCTTCCTATCACACCTTTCATAACAGGAAAACATCTGTTTTAATGAGAAAATGGTAGCTACACTCTAAAACAATCCTTTTCCTAATAGGACTCAAAATCCTATTTATTACATTAAACTACCTTATCTCTTAAAATAGTTACATATCTGACAAACAATGCTTCACATGTTCGAGTAGGCTTTGATAGAACTCATCACGAGTTGACATCTTAAATATTCTCCTCAACATATGGAAACAAACCCTATTTTCCAGGAAAATAGGACCTTATCTTCAACGAAGTCTTCAACTGATGAGTTGTCCCCATTTCATGGTCTTGAAGTCATGGATGATTGCTGGCAAGGTCCCTTGACTTGTTGAATGTGTCCACCTGTCCAAAACTGCTCTTAAACCTGCTCAAAAACCTTCAAAACAACTCGCTACGAAAGCATGGAATTTTCGTAGCATGCTTTCATAGTGTAAAAAAAATGACTTTTGAAATCAAATTTTCTGCTTCTTTTCTCTTGCATGGTGTCCATCATGACCTAAAACATCATCACTACCATTTCCTCTCCTTGAAAGCTGCAAAAATTGGTTTTAGAAGCAAAAAGAAAGCTACAGAAATTTTCGTAGCATTTTCCTGGCTTCAAGCCTAGGAAACGCTATGAAACTGTGGAAAACTGTGTAATTTTAGGATTTTGACCTTGTTTCAAAAAGGTACATTCTAGCTATAAAAATTTGGTTTTCAATATTCCATTGACCTCTCAAAACATAAACAAACTCAAATTAAGAGCCTTGAGGTGTTTCTTCTTCATTAATGATGGGTTTAGCTATGGGTTCTTCAACTATAAGATAAAATATCAATCTACAAACTATATTAATTAATCAAATAGATTACACACATTTATACATGAGATAGTCTCAAGATAGGAAATCTATATTGGACACACAATAATGTGGTTGAGAGATTCTCTCAACCACACACTAAACTAGGAACAAATATAGTTCTAGCTACTTCCTATAATGTAGGAACAGGCTCCTCAAATAGGGAATTACAACCACAAACAAGTAGGAATTACATATTCCAACTCCCTCCCTTAATGACTACTTTTCGTGATATAAATTTGCAAAGTCTAGTTGTGGTATAACAAAGGATATGTCGGCGTCCATATAAAGGAGCAACCATCCACCGAAATGCATGGGTACCAACCTATGCAACCACTAGTCTCGTAGGATGTCCTTCGCATACATGATTCTGTCAACCATTATTATTGCATATATGTACCTGTATCTACAAATCCACCATCACCGGGCGAATCGCATGTGCAGAACCTCCAACAACTTTTATCTACCACCACCGGGTAAATCCGATCTGCCACCACCGGGCAACTTCAATCTGCCACCACTGGACAAATCCGCAACTTCAATATGCCATCACCGGGCAAGTCCGATCTGCCACCACTGGGAAAATATTCCAACTTCAATATGCCACCATTGAGCAAGTCCGATTTGCCACCATCGGGAAAATCCGCAACTTCAATATGCCACCACCGGGCAAGTCCGATCTGCCACCACTGGGCAAATCCGCCAACTTCAATATGCCACCACCGGGCAAGTCCGATCTGCCACCACCAGGAAAATTTGCAACTTCAATATGCCACCATCGGGCAAGTCCGATCTTCCACCACCAGGAAAATTCGCCAACTTCAATATGCCACCACCGAGCAAGTTCGATCTGCCACCACTGGGAAAATCCGCAACTTCAATCTACCACCACCGGGTAAATCTATACTTCAACTTTTGGAGTTTCCAGGTACATAACAATGACCACTTACAAAATCTTCCTAGACTTGCTTATAAGATTCTAGGGAGTCTATCCCATAAATCCACACTAACTCAAACAAACATTTACTTTGTTGTCCATCATAATAGTTTTTGCTGCTTCATTACCTCCTCTTTTGTTGCTCACATCTTAGGCATCCTTATTAAATAAGTTCTTGGAACTCGATGCTTAACCTGTCATTTTTTAGAGTCTCGAATTCTAACAAAATAACTTTACCTACATTGAGTTAGCTAGGCTCAATAAGGCTCAACAACTTTAAACATGATTCCAAGAAACTAAAAAAAACATACACTCTTCAGATTAATTTCTCTATTTCTGCCCAAGGATGATCATTTTCCAAACATACCAGCAACCATTTTCCACCAACGATACCTGTGAAGGGTCCATTGATAAAGAAACGGATTGACGAAATTTCAACTAGTCTCAATGCAGTGCATTCCAGCACAGATGATCCAGTCATAGGCACTCACAGCCATACAAAGAGACACAATTTTCCCTTCATAAACAATAATCTAGGACTCCACGATCCAATCCTCTATCGTCCACAAATTCACCTGTTCACAGTATCAAGGTTTGGTAACTGCTTCCAAGCATGCCTCCTCATGCTCACTGACATACTGCAACAACTAAGACCCATTGTAAAGATAATATCCCCGCAATTGAACATGTAGATTTGTCTACACAATCCGTTTCCATCACACTGGGCACACACGAACTCGATCATCCTCCAATCTCTGACGCTCCCATCTTCAGTGTCATGTCATATCAATATATCTGGTATATAATAATTTTCCTACAAATTTGTGTATTGTTGGAATGACCAGTTCCAACGCACACTAATAATGTGACAATAGTTGGTCAGACCAATGTCACTTAAATAGAACCAGATTTACATCTTCATGACAATTTTAAACATTTAATAAAATAAGAATGCAAAGTACTTCCACTATTCAACGAATCCAAAGAAAAATACTTCCACTAATCAACGACTCCAAAGTGGACAGATCATTGATATCATCGTCATACTCTAGTATCCCATGCACAGATTGCGTTACCACGCAAAGGTCACAAGAATACTTGGGAATGAGCCAAGTATTGAACATGAAAGCCCAATCTTACTTTCCCTTGTTGCTGCTAGTAATGACCATTCATCGTAATGGCGGAAGCTTCGGATATCAAACCTCATATCAATATTGTTGTTGTTTCTAGGATAAGTTATGTCGCAGCACGACCTTCTCCATCTTCACTTGCATCCACAGTAAATACACAGAGATCCCTCAGATCCTTCATTATAAGAAGAACAACTTATGGCAGATTATTATAAGAAGAACAAATTTCACTCTCATCTCATTCATCCATCATAGCCCAGACTTGATGAATAATGTCAGAAGAGCCAAACTGAGGAAACAATAGATCTGGAGGAGAAAAAATGAGGGAAGAAAAATTCAGGTGATGATAAATGCCCATAAGAATCTGGAATGTGGACCCGCAATGTGTTGTGTGCCTGATCCCCAGAGGAGATGTATTCTACTAGTCCGCTGATATTCCACTGAGGCAATAGGATTTTGGCCCACAATCACAGTTCCAATGACAACCCAGCTTTGAGGAGCCTCCTCGAAATTTCCATTGGGAAGCAACCCATCAGCATCTGTGACAGATCCCCACAACAAACAATAAAGAAAGAAAATAGCGTATATCACAAACCCAGATTTCCGCATCATGGAAAACTTAAAATTTTTGCTTTCAGTACATGTCCCCAGTGATGAAGAATAAGAGAACAAGGATCTGGAATGCTCCTCCAAGGTTGTAAAGTCTGAATGACAGAATCACGAATTGGTTTGACCTTATCAAATCGACAAGATTCAAGAGAAGCAATGCAGGATGACTTGAAAGGCATAAGAAGAGAGGGCTCAATGTTCGATGCCATGCGACAAGAAGCATCCGATGCAGCTCTTCTGGTGGCCCATTCATTGCTCCGCAATTCCTCTTGCATCGAGAGAATGAGACCACTCAACGCCTGCTACGTCGACGCCCCTCCCGCCTCTACTACACTTCAAACCAAAGACAACAACGCCGCTTTCCCCAAAAAATTTGGATTCCCCAAACGCTTCACAATATTTGGCAGAAGCCTCTGAAGAATCCTCGGTGACTGAGGATCCGCAGCGTTTTCAATAGCTCTCGATAGGCACAACGCAGAGACGACCTGCAAATAATGATTCTACTCACCGATAGTTTCCCAGACAGGCTTCACAAATGCAGAAATCGACGAATTGAGTATGTGATCCTCGATGCCATGACGCCTATTATATTGACGCAGGCATTACGGACATTGGAATCGGGGTCCTTAAGGCAACGGAAAACACTGCCCACCATTCTTACCAAGTGGGGCGACAATGAATCGTCGTGGGCATCGGCCATCGTGGCGAAGAGCTTCACACATTCTTTCCTCACGGTGCTCTTCTGCTACGAGTTAGTATCATAGAGACACGATAAGAAGGGGGGAAATCCATTCGAATTCAAGCTCCGGGAAACGCTCTCGAGCTCTTCTGAAGCAATAGTGTATGTGTCACGATCTGATAACTTATTAATTGCTCTGATTACTTGTTTTCTGAGCCTGTGCGTTGCCTGTTGGTGGCTCACCTACTTGCCGATGTTGCTGCTTCTACCTGATTGTGCCTGCACCATCCTCCTTCGAAACACAGCAGCCACACTTGAATAGATGCGCAGCAAATCAGCTGACGTAGCAAGTTGATCAATGCATTACGAAGGTCAACATCTTCGCAAAACATTTAGAGTACCTTGTAATGAGGCACATCACAGATGTATTCTTTCCCATTGAACACCATAGACAACATTTTTGGCACACACTCCTCCAACATCTCTAACTGTGCCTCTCCAAGATAAACACTCTACAGCTCCACCATGCTCAGCGTCCACAGCCTCTATTTGGCCTCCATGACATACAGTGAATGCAGAAGGCAAAAAAGGGGCGATACCTCTCACCAAACGTAATCATACAATGAATCCAGCACGACATATCTGGATAAAAAACAACATTTGGGTAGAGCTTCCTCTTAGTAAAGTACTCATCTGAAAGTGCAGCCCTTTCTAAATCCATAGCCACCTCAATCAAAGCATCATGTTCAACAAGAGCAGTATAGACATCGACACCACTAGAAGCAAGGTGGAGTCTTCTGCTTAACCTTTCAGGGGCAACTAACAACAGTGTCACGCTTCTCAATCTCGCCCACGGAGGCTTTAATCTCTTTATTTCTACCACGAAAGGTTACCATGCTGCTGGAACGATCCACTACTAGCACTCCTCTTCTCCAATCACTTAGCCTCACAACGTACAGGCCTCATAACCCAATGCGATGGAAAAACAAAAAGAGTAAAACAATATCGATATACTATTATTTCCCTCAGCCCAAGAGGGGCCTAGGTTCAAGCCCTTACGGGCTCTGATACCAAGATAAAATATCAATCTGCAAAATATATTAATTAATCAAATAGATTACACACATTTATACATGAGATAGTCTCAAGATAGGAAATCTATCTTGGATGCACAATAATGTGGTTGAGATATTCTCTCAACCACACACTAAACTAGGAACAAATATAGTTCTAGCTACTTCCTATAATGTAGGAACAGGCTCCTCAAATAGATAATTACAACCACAAACATGTAGGAATTACTTATTCCAACTCTACAATCATCTTTAAACCTTTCTTCTCCAGCTCCTCATGGATCAATTCTAACTGCTCTTGGAGGTCTTTAACTTGGTCCTTAAGCTTTATGTTGCTAGATTTCAAGAGCAGGTTCATTCTTCTAACATGCTTCACCTCTTTCCTCAATGGCATAGTACATTTTATTAATTAATGTGTATCATATAAGGTCTTTGACACACTGTCAACCTCCTCTTCCCAAATCTCTTTCATTTTCTCAAACTGCACTTTTTGGACATTATGTTTCCTTGCCTCTTTCTTCATGACTTATATTTCATGATTTTCTAACTTCAAATGTTCCTCAAGGACCTCAAACTCTGTTTTTTCAATAATTTTCTCCTTTCTTTTCTTTTGCTTGATGACTTGATCCTCTTTTGCAAGTCATGATAAGTCAATGATACTTGGTGGTGGCTGGACAATGTCAGTGACCCTCTGAACTTCTTTATTGTTCTCCAAAAGTTTTCTAGCATGTATTGTCATGGGTTTCCTAGCCTAAAACATAAAAATTGCATCCTCCCCTTCAAAATATAACTTCTTTTTTTATTTAGCTTTCTTGAGCTTCTTTCCTCCTTCGTCTATATCCTCAGCTTGGACTATGGGAGTCTCTTCAATATCAATAGCATGTAGAATGTCTTCTAAATTTTCTTTAGCCACTGTTTGGCTCCTTGTAATCCTTTTGTTGCTGCAATGGTTTCTAGTGTTATAATGAAGTTCAGCATTCCCACTTTTGCAGATGTCCTATTGAAATTTAGGGAAAAATCTTTAGAAAGTTGTACATGGCATCCTTGCAATCTTTGGCAAAACTGTAAACACCCTGTTCTTCTGAAAAATTTTGCAGCTTTTGGGTCTTCATTTATCAGGTTCATGTCTGATGGCTCATATGTAAGACAGTGGCCACCTTTTTTTGTCTTCCTCCTTGCAGCCATGGTTCTTTAATGTTTTCTATGCCTCGCTTGATCAATGATACCTGCAAATCTTTGAAAATACCAGTCACAGCTTGGACTCAGTGAAATAGCTCTCCATAGCTCAATAACACACAAAGAGGGAATGGAGAATAACAAATGAATTAATTTGGAAATATTTTGACGTTTGATGACAACTCATGGCATCATGATGACTCATACATGCTTAAAATGGTGATAATGACATCAGCCATGACCATTGTACCTTGATCTTAACCCTAAATTACTCGAATGGCATCTACCTTATCCCTTTCAATCATTTACTGACACCTAGCAGCTATTTTGACAAGACAGACAAGAATCCTTACTCTCGTAGTGTACCTAATGTATTTCTGGGCAGTTTCGCTATGAAGGTATTAGTAGTTTCGTAGCGAAAAGTGTTTTTTCTCCGTGTATTTCGGTACGAAAGTAGGGATTCTTGGCTAAAACGAATTTTTCGGTGCTATAAAATTTGGAAATGAAAAATGTCAGAAAATAGTGACTGATGTGACATGAAAAGATTTGAATGAGGGTGATTTTGGACTTTAGGATAAGATAATAAGAAAAATTTTAAATTTTCCTTAACCAAGTAATGGAAAATGAAGTATATGACCCTACCTTTGACACATGAACCTATAAGACTTTTTCAAATGATGTTTAATTTTTTTTGAGTGATAACAGGAAGGATGCTATGCACAACGAATATGAGTCCATTATGAAAAATGATGTCTGGAAAGTGATCTCGAGCTAGAGGACAATTTTGTTGTCACCTCGAAATAGCTCTATAAGATCAAGCATGAATCTAATGGTAGTGCTAAAAAGTACAAGGAAATATTTTTTTCCCAATGATTCTCTCAAAAATAAGGCATAGATTATGATGATATATTTTCACCTGTCACTCGCTATACCACCATTTGATATATTATTTCCCTTGCAACAACGCAAGGATGGAGTCTCCATCAAATGGATGTGAAGAATGTTTTTTTGCATGGTTCAATAAAGGAAGAGGTGTATGTGGAGCAACCTTTGGGGTTCGAAGTCCAAGATAGAGACACCTATGTATGCAGGTTGAAGAAATCCCTCTATGGTTTGAAGCAATCCCCTATGGCTTGGTATGAGAGGATAGATAGCTACTTGATGAAGTTGGGCTTCACTCGAAGTAATGTTTATCCAAAACTTTATTTTAAGGTTGATAGAGAAAAGTCCTCATTCTAGTTCTCTATTTGGACGATCTCTTCTTGACAGATGCTGACACTCTCATTCATCAGTGTAAGAGGGAGCTAGATTTCGAGTTTGAGATGAAAGACCTAGTACTGATGCATTACTTCCTAGGCTTGGAGGTCTAGAAAAGGTCAGGCGAGATTTTCCTTTCTCAAGGAAAATATGTCGTGAAGCTACTGGAGAGATTTGGTATGGTGGACTATAAGCTTGTGCCGACACCGATGGAACTCAACTTTAAGAAGTTGTGTGGAAACGATGTTGGGCCCAAGCTGGGAAATCCCACCGAGTATCGACAACTCGTGGGGGTCCTGATGTTCTTAGTGAACTCTCGTCCAGACATATGTTTTGTAGTGAAAACTTTGAGTCAACATATGGTCGATCCTCATCACAATAATTGGATTGGTGCCAAGAATCTATTGAGATATCTTAGGGGCACAATCAACCATGGGCTGAGATACAATGCTGGGAGTTTGAAACTCCATAGATATATTGATGATGATTGGGCTAGCAATGTGGTGGATCACAAGAGAACATTTGTATGTTGCTTCACCTTGGGTTCTTCTTTGATATCTTAGATGAGCAGGAAGAAAAAGCTGGTAGCTTTAAGAACCGCTGAGGCTGAATACATTGCAGTGAATATGGCCTATTGTGAAGATGTTTGGTTGAGAAATATCTTTAGTGAGATGTTTGGGCATGTGCTAGATACCACCATTATCCTTTGTGATAAATAGAGTAGGATTTGTCTTTCTGAGAATCTCATGTTCCACAATCGATCCAAGCATATTGATATTAGGTACCACTTCATCCGGTATATGGTACAGCGAGGCGCAATAAGGCTCAATCATATTGGGATTGATGAGCAGGTCATATATATTCTCAAGAAGTCCCTAGGGAAGGTCAAATTCTTAAACTTCCATGAGAATCTTGGAATCATGGAAATACCTTATTCTGAGGGTCCTAATTGAGTTTTACTATGAGCTCTGGGAGTGTAATATTCCAAATCTGGAACAGCACAGCAAGACTGCTAAAATAATGCACTCTTGAGAAATTTTTTCATAGAAATGAGTTTGCAGCCCCTGGATCGCTTAGATTAGCTCATCTAAGATCTAAATCCAAAGGGATATAAAAAACAAATCAAACTAGGTGGGTTAAACAGATCTCCCACAAAATAGTCTAGCTGAAATTCACCCAAAAAGAGGGGTTGCAGCTATATGCAAGAGACTGCTTCAGAAATAATGCAGTTTATTAATTTAAAAGCATGAGACCAACATGGAGGTTCATCTTTCAACTATACATCAGTAAAATGTATTTAAAATGTAGCTTATACAGTGTATAACAAAAATAGAATGAATATACAAGACAAAAGCCTCAAAATGAGCTACTACAACAACAAGAAATGGTAGAATAAGCTTAACAGTGTTATTTTCATTGTTGAAGCATGCATTAGATTGCAACTCAGATCTAGAGAAGATTTGTACATAAAATGATAGATCTATTTTAGATCTGTGTACAAGATAGGCTCCTCTATACATTCCCCTTGGGGATCTCAGCAAATCATGAACAACAGTGAGTAGATCTGAGATCTAAGTCATAGATCTACAGAAGTATTCATAAAATTCTGAATCATAACATATACAGTAGATCAGATCTGAACTAACATGGATTGGTTTGCCAATCCACAGATCACTACAGTGAAAGGAAGGATCCAATCATTAGAGATCTTCCTCCTCTAAAATGATGCCAAGACACCCTGCAACTCTGCTTTTGCAAATAATGCAGTCATGGAAGAGGGACTGCGTTGTAGGCCCTGTAAATGCTTTGGCCTGCTACCAATGTATGGATCTGAAGCTAAAACTGTGGATGCACTCTTCCAGGAGTTTAAAAGACACACTCACTGAGAAGAGGCTCCAATGCAAGCTAGATCTTTGCAGATCTAGAGTTCCACTTGCTGCAGCTCACATGGACAACCCAATCCTAAGTAGAACTGTGCTGTAGATGCAAGATGTGGCTTGGCCAAATGTCGAATAGTGGACTAGACAAACAAGACTCCTCCGAGAGCTTCTCAAGAAAGGAGGTGGGAGTTCCTACACAGGAAACCCCAACAAAGGATGTCTAAGTAGACAATACCTTCAGAAAATAATAACATCAACAACCTTTTCCTGTTGTCCTCCTCCTTCTTTTATAAGATGAAAGCCTTGAAAAACCATAAACCACCTCAATGAGTTAACTCCTTTCACATGTGGAGCCTCCATCTAAAACTGTGCTGCCTATCCATGAGGTTCATTGCATCTAGACTGCGTTGTTGACTTGGTCAAATTTGACCCAATCTCATGGTTTAAACCCATTCACACCTGCAAGAGTTTATTTACATGGCCCGGATATGTCTCTGTTTACATAGGCATTGATTTATTTTGATGTTTTTAGGAGTTTTACATGTCCTCCTTCACATTTTATTCATCAACATGAAAATCAAAGTAAGACAAAGCAAAATTGAATATTCCCATTTGCTTGGGCTAATTGGGAATATTGCAGGGAGCTCCAGGGGGCTTGGGGATAGCTTCTTGGAGCTATAAGCACACACGGGGCTAGGCTTGTTGAACCTTGTTGTGCTTTTTCCCCACCATTATGATATTGATATGGTTCACCTCTCTTTGATATATGCCCTGCATGCATCCTACCCATGGAGTTTCAGACTCGTGGGAAGTACCTCTCATTTGGTCAATGAGGTGGGAAATTTGGATAGAAACCAATAGCAAGATCGATGGACGCATCAGAAATTGTCGTACTCTCTATATCTAGGATGGCACATGTCCAACACCTTGATGTGCGATCAAGTCTCATGAGGTTCTTACCTCTAAACAGACTTTGGGTCAGTAAACTAAATTTTGGTTAGTATGAGACTCTTTTTGAGTCCAATAGAGGTTTTAACCTCTAAGCTGACTTGGGGTCAGCAGAGCGTGATGTCTTTATGACTCACCCTTTTTTGTTCTATTTGTGAAGAAGAGCCATCAAAGCAAGTTACGGCAGGATGACGAAGGAGTGTAGGATGATATATGATAGTACATGATGGTACTGATCACTAGAAGGCTCAACTGGACAGATGGAGTTCTCCCTAATTGAGAGGGAGTGTTAATTTTGGGCAACTAGGTCCAAACTCCAGGTTGCACTGCTCATATGATGATGATTATATTTTTGTTGGATTCCTCTTTCAGAGAGGTGCAAGATTGATCTAAATATCATCTTGTTTGGATGAGAAAAACATATATTTTGATTTTGTTTTCCACACATGTGCAAGGTCAGCCAGATTTGTAATGTAGGTTCACAAGCCTAATAAATGTGTCACACACTGTCACTGACTGATATAAATTGGAGAGACTTGTAGATCATTTGATCATCAACTCATCACACATTCTCTCTTGTGATCTGATTGGTTTGATCAGCCTTTGGAGGCCTCTTTCTCTCACACATGTGGAGGTGAAGCTGGGTAAAAGTGCAGACTAGTTTTAGGGTTGTTTTGTTGTGCGTTGACTAGCGTTGACCATGGTAAAACCTTGGATTTTTGACCTCAAAATTGTGCAGAATTCCGATCTTGTGAGGCCGCATTTGAGGGCACAAAGATCGAGGAAAAAGGAGCATGTTGACTAAATCCCTAAACTATAGTGTTGAATTTATGTTGACAAACGTTGACTTTTGAGGAGTTGTCTTTGAGGGGTGTGTGTGATACTTGGAGGGTTGGCTGATCTCATGTTGAGAAAGACATTGCTAGCTCATGCATCCTGTTGACTGTCATAACACACATTGTCCTATCTCTTTGTTGGATAAGAATAATTATAAAATCTGATCTATATTATTGGCTTGTCTTTTGTTGATCTATTATTGTGTTCTATCAACATTTTACTTTCATGTTTATGTGATTGCTAAATTAAATGGGGCCTAAGAAAGATTGAAGTAAAATTGCATTAATCATAAAACATACCATGGTTATCTAAATCTAACAAAATGGCACGAGGGTGTGTGGCTAAAGAGAGATTTGGCTCATCCAATCTATGGTTGGGTGGAACGTGGTAGTCCCATCCTAGGTTGGTTTTTGCATTAATTAATAAGAGGTTCTTTCCTTGACATCTTATGTGTAAATGTATTGGTTCATATGTGGATTTTACGGCTGATATATCCTTGATATTTATTTTTTTGTTATGTTGGATGGGTCTCCTCATGTTTTGATTTGTAAATGAATGAATAAGGTATCTATGACCTAATAGATGATAATGCAGATAATGATATAAGGGAACAATGCTTCTTAGCGATTCTTAGATAAGTATGAGACCCCTGTGCTCAGATTTGTTGTTTAAACCTATAGATTACATTTTTGTGACATGTTTGATGAAATTTTTGTCATGGCTACTAAGGTTCCAGTCAAGACCTTGTCAATTTTTTTGAAAATTTATTGTTGTTTCACTGTTATAATTCATTTATGAATATGTCATTGAGTTTTGGACAATGACCCCAGCTCTGGGCCTGAAAATTTGGCTCAAATCCCGTGGACACTGGCATAGGTCTTAAGAAAAAAATTCCTTGGATGCATGCATGCTCATGCTGTGCGAGGTTCCAAAGCCTCCCAAATACACTCTTGCCCATATCAAAGGAGCGTCTAGGGGTTTAATGGTCGAAAAGCTTAGTGGGACCCAGGGGTTGGTTACCTGCGTGGTTGGGATGGCTCCTAGGAGTTTTGTTGTTGATGTGTTTCTATTGATTACACTTCCTTAAGGTCATGTAGGAGCTTTAATCCCATTATAGTGGCCTCTCATCACACATTTACCCTGGTTGGACAATTACTTGGGTAGATGTGGGATGAGGGTGTCACAGAGTGGTATCGGAGCAGGTTGCACTCACTTTGGGTGATATCTGATACCACATAGTGATATCAGAGCATGGTTACACTATCTTTGGGTGATTTTTGGTTTATGGTCTCTTTGTGTGATATATGATACCACATAGTGGTATTAGAGCATGGTTCATCCCTTGGAATGGATGGGTGATGTGTGTTGGTCATGCATTCATGTCGGTTTCACGTGTGTTAATCATCCTTATGGTCTATATGCTTATTGTATAAGCATGGTGTCAATCATGGTTGTAGTGGTGTCACCATGTGAAAGAGGATGATGTTGTTGTGAAGTGTGTGTGTGTTGAAATGGCACCAAGAAAAGACACCCAAAGGGGGCTTCTGATTTAATTTTTACTTAATTAAATTGGAAGAGAAATTGTAATTTCATCTCATGACAGCTTGTATTAGTTAACTGTGTCATGAAGACTTAGTTAGCTTAGGAAATTCGAGTTGAGGGTCAGAGAGGAGGCATCTAGAGTTATCCCATGATTTTATGGGGTCCAGTTACAATTAGTTGTGAGTTGTAATTAGTTAACTCAATTAATTGAGTTAAAATCAATTTAACTAGTTCTAACTGAGAAATGAACTAGTGAGAAGTCTAGTGAATTAAATCTGATTTAATTCACAAGTGGTGATCAATAATTTAATTGTTAATTTTCTATAAATAGTTGTTGCATGTTATTTCTAAGGAAGGCCCGGTTGAGAGTGAGGTTAAGGGGAAGATAAATATCACTTGTATATTTAGAAACTTTTACAGGTCATGTATAGAGTCATCGGGAATCCTTGGATGAATTGCGCAATAAATTATAGGGAATTTCCTATGTAATAGGACATGATTACTCCAGGAATGCGTGAGCAAGGCTGGTCAAACAAGGGCTTAGAATTGGTTAATTGTTTGACTTATTTTTCCTAGATCAGAGTGAGACAGTTAGCAGAGTGTAGAGGTTTCTTAGTGAGAGAAAAGAATTGTATTGTTTCATGGTCTTGACTTTATGCAATATACAGATATAAGGGATTTGAGAAGTTTCTTTCCCTAGATACATATTGTGTTGTTCGATTGATTATTTATTTCTCTTGTTATGTGTGCGATCTTATTTGTTTCTACAAATTGTAGAAGGATTCAGTATTTTGTTTTAGTACATTACAAGATCAGATTGGATTTCATTGATATAATTTCTACATGGTATCAAAGCACCAAGAATCAAAATAGAAGAGAAGAGCCAAAGTTTTTTTTGAACATGTACATCAAATTTGCAAATTTATTCTTCAGGACCCAGCAGCAGATCAATACATCTTTCAATGGCTTGAGACTCGAATATGCCCTTGTGGGAAATTCGAACTACATAGAATGGAAGGGAAAGATGGATGCAATGATCAAGGACAACGTACTGAAGGCATTCATTGACAGTGATATTCCCCAATTTGTAGCAACAGATGCTCAAATTCTTAATGCATGGAAGAAGAATGTAGCAAATGTGAGAAGGATCTTGTTAGAGGGAGTTCAAGATCATATTGTCTCGAGTCTACATGGAAAGGTGAATCCATATGATATGTGGAAGGCCTTGCCAGATCTGTTTCAGAATAGCAGTGACCACAAGAAAATATGTTTGAAAGACAAGCTCAGAAAGATCAAGATGGAAAAGGGCGACATGATCCAAAAATACTTGACGAAGTTCACTCAATGTCGATGTGATCTTGGAAGTGTTGGGATGATATTTTCCTAGGATGATTTGGTGATATCTTCTAGGCATTCCAAAGAGCTGGCATAGTTACCAGGACTCTGTGAGTGGGAGGGAGAAGCTACCAGACTGGGAGTGATTATGGTCCGACTTGGTAAAATAAGAGGTTCAACAGAGCACCAGCGACAGATCCTCATCAAATATTGATGATGAGGAGAACTATGCCTTGGTTGGAAAGGAAAAGAAATGGAAAGGGAAGGCATCCCATTCCAAATCAGAGTCCGACAAGGTAGGCAAGAAGTGAGACTTGTCAAAGGTAAAAAAAATTCATTATCATGAGCATGGAAACTATGCCACAAATTGTCCACAAAAGAAGACCAAAAAGAAGCCCTCAGGAGGAGTAGCAGGTGAAGCACTTGCTTCACAGTTCGAGTTGGATTTCACTCTCATCACATGCATGGTGTCATCGGTGATGGGCTCTGTGTGGTACTTGGATAATGGAGATTTTTTCCATATGACCGGAAAGAAAGAATTCTTCAGTATCTTGGAGGAGAGGAATCTCCATATGCGCATTGAGATGGGTGATGATGGGAGGTATAGCGCTACCAGTGTTGGTATAGTTACCTTTCAGAGGGATTCAAGTAATGCAATCAAATTAAAATATGTCATGTATGTTCCTGGTTTAAACAAGAATTTGGTTTCTATTGCTATGTTGGAAGATCATGGATATGATGTGATCTTTAATGAAGGAAAGGCGTTCCTTCATCAAAAAGCCATGGGATAGGTGAAAACTATTGGTGTTCGAGTAAAGAATATTTACAAATTGAATGTACAAGACTATGCTACCTTGAGCATGAAAGTAGAGAAGGTGGAGAGCCAAGACATCGGTGAGTTATGGCACAGGAGATTGAGCCATCTACATCACAACTCTTTGAAGATCATGCAACAAATTTCTACAGGACTTCCAAATGGTGCATTTGCGTAGAGAGATACATGCAAAGGGTGTACATTGGGGAAGTATACCAAAGTCACCTTTCATGATAAGGAAAGCCGAGCTAAGGTGATCCTTGAGAGAGTTGACTTAGACGTGTGTGGATCATTCTCGACAACTTCCAAAACAAAACATAGGTATTATGTGATTTTCGTTGATGATTTTTCAAGAAAGTGTTGGATTTTCTTCATGTAGAAGAAGGATTAGATCAGATGTTCTCCAAGTTTTGTGAGTTCAAGGCACTTGTCAAGAAATATACATGGAATAAGGTGAAGGCTCTGAGGAGTGATAATGGTGGAGAATACATCTATAACGAATTCAAGATATTTTTTGCTTAAGAAGGAATTCGAAGAGAATTGATAGCACCTCATAACCCACAAGAGAATGGGGTTGTGGAAAGAAAGAACATAACTATTGTGGGAGCAACAGGAGTTATGTTGCATGATCAGGGCCTACCATTGCATCTGTGGGTGGAAGCATGCAATACAACAATAATTTGCAAAACAGAAGTCCTCATCGGATACCTGGGATGAGTACACCAGGGGAGGATTTTTCAGGTAAGAGACCAAATGTGACGTATTTTAAGATTTTTGGTTCATCTGTTTATTTCCATGTAACAAAAGATACTAGGAAGAATTTAGAGCCAAAAAAAGAGTTGGGGATATTTTTGGGGTACACTGATACACCTCACAACTATCGAGTGTACTTGCCAAAACGCAATATGACAGTGGTCAAAAGAGATGTGAAATTCGATGAAGAGAAAGCCATGAAATTGTCCCTTGAGAGGGATCTTGAGTTGCATGCAGTTGAGGAGCTCTTGGATCCAAAAGAAGAACCTCAGGATGTTTAGAATCCACAAGTAGAGGAACAAAAAGTGGTAGAAACCACTCATGCAGATCCATCCACCAAAGATGGAAGGAAGCACACCTGAGAGGCTGAGAGATTATTGCTAGATGCGAGAGAGAATGAGGGAGAACCCACATCACATCGTAGATAGAGAATGTCCCCAGAGTGGTACACTAGATAAGTGGATCTTATAAGCAAAGGTATTGAGATAGAACCATCCTCTTTTGAGAAAGCAATGCAACAACCAATGTGGGTTGATGCCATGGTTGAGGAGTATGAGTCCATTATCAGAAATAATGCATGGGAAGTTTTCCAAAGACCAGTGGAGAAGTCAGTTGTAGGATCTAGGTGGATCTACAAGGTGATAATAGATGGGAGTGTGGAGAAGCATAAGGCCATATTTTTTTCCAGAGGGTTCTCTCAGGTGGAGGGGATTGACTATGATGAGACTTTTTCACCAGTTGCAAGGGACTCATCTATTAGATCCATCCTTGCACTCTTAGCTTAGATGGGATGGAATATACGTCAGATGGATGTAAATACAACCTCTCAATGGATTTATTAAGGAAGATTTGTACATTGAAAAACCAGAAGGTTTTGAGACCTTAGATAGGGAGTCGCATGTGTGCAGACTCAACTGTATGGGCTGAGGCAAGCACCTTGTGCTTGGTACATTAGGATCAACAACTATTTCACCGGGTTGGGATTCACCAAGAATGAAGCAGATGCGAACTTTTATCAGATTGTGGTAGATGGTAATATTTTGATTGTTGTACTTTATGTCGTTGATCTAATACTGACAGGTGATGGGAAGCTCATCAAGTCTTGCAAAGAGGATCTTGCAAGAGAATTTGAGATGAAGGACATGGGGCTCTTGCAATATTTATTGGGATTGGAAATATGAAAAACATATGGGGAGTTATTTGTATCTCAGGGAAATTATGCCAACAAGATCCTCAGGAAGTTCCACATGGAGGGAAACAAACCCATGGGGACTCCTCTAGTAGGAAACTAGAGGAAGGAGGATGCTACTTCGGGCGAAGTAGTGGATGCTAGTGTTTACAGGTAGCTTGTGGGTTCACTTGTGTATTTGATGAACACATGACCAAACATATGCTACACAGTTAACCAAATTATTCAAGCTATGGTTAATCCTACCAAACTCTTTTAGAAGGCCGACAAGCATGTGTTGAGATACCTCAGAGGCACAATAGAGTATGGGCTATGGCACAAACAAATATAGGGAGTGAAGATTTAAGGCTTTACAGATGTATATTGTGTAGGGAGTCCATCCGACATGAAGAGAAAATCAGGGGACACATTCAACATAGGATCAAGAGAAATTTCCTAGTACAGCAGGAAACACATATTAGTTGCACTCAGTTCAACAGAGGTAGAGTACATCGCCGCTAGTCAGGCAACATGTGAGGCCATTTGGATGAGGAAGAAACTTGTTGGTTTTTTTGGTCGATAGATGGATCTGACGGTGGTACATTGTGATAACCAGAGTTGCATCAAACTCTCTTTTAACCCAGTTTTTAATGACAAGTTCAAGCATATTGATATCCAGTATCACATTCTCAGATATTGTGTGCAAGGGTAGATTAATTCATTAGAGTACATTCCCACGAAGGAGTAGGATGCATATATCTTGACGAAGGCACTGGCAAGAAGTAAATTTAAATTCCAAAGAGACAGGATAGCGGTAGCAGATAGTCGATTTCTTGTTGAGAGGGAGTGTTTAAATGGAACCAAGAAATGACACCCAAAGGGGGCTTCTGATTTAATTTTTCCTTAATTAAACTAGAAGATAAATTGTGATTTTAGCTCATGATAACTTGTATTATTTAACTAAGTCAGGAACACTTATTTAGCTTAGGAAATTCAATTTTATGGTCAGAGAGGAGGCATGTAGAGTTCTCCCATGATTTTAGGGGGTCCAGTTACATTTATTTGTGAGTTGTAATTAGTTAACTCAATTAATTGAGTTAAAATCAGTTTAACTAGTTCTAACTGAGAGATGAGCTAGTGAGAGGTTTAGTGAATTAAATATGTTTTAATTCACAAGTAGTGATCAAACAATTAACTAATAATTCACTATAAATAGTTTCAGCATGTCAGTTCAAGGAAGTCCTAGTTAGGAGTGAGGTTAAAGGGAAGATAATTATCAGTTGTATATTTAGAAACTTGTATAGGTCATTTATAGAGTCATCAGGAAGTGTTGGATGAATTTCCAATCATCCTTGGGAATTTCCTATTTAATAGGGCCACAATTCCTCCATGAATGCGTGAGCAAGTGTGGTAAGACAAATATTGAGAATTGGCTAAGTATTTGACTGATTTTTTCCTAGATCCAAGTGATACAATTAGAAGTGTGCAGAGATTTCTTAGTGAGATGAAAACATTGTATCGTTTCATGGTCTTGACTTTATGCAATATATAGATTGTGGGGTTTTGAGAAGTTTCTTTTCCCATATACATATTGTGTTGTGTGATTGATTATTTATTTCTATTACTTGTTATTTGATTGTGCGATCTTATTTGGTTTCCGCAAATTGTAGAAGGATCCAGTATTTTGTTTTAGTACATTAGACCATCATATTGAATCTCGTTGATATAATTTCTACAATGTCATCATGAGTGTATGATTGGTTATGCATTGTTGTGTGTTTGTCATGCATACATGTCAGTTTCATATGTGTTTTGTATGTTTGTGGACTATGTGCTTGTTGTGTATGCACGATGGTGGTCATTGTTGCAGTTGTGTCACTATGTGGAAGTTGATGGTGTTATCGTTGAATGTGATCATTATGAGTGCATGTCAGTTATGTATTTGTTATGAATGCCCGTGTCTATATGTTGTTAGGCATGAATTTTCATGGTTAAGATTGTTTCCCATGAGTTCATTGTATGAATTTAGGTCATCATGATGTTTTGGTATGTTATGATGTTGATGTGTTGGTTGAGATAGAGAAGGAGATGCAGATCATCAAGTGAAGTTGCAGCACTAGAATTTGGATAAGAGAAATCGTCATACATGTATTATATGTTTGGCATGAAATTATGTTGTTTAATGGTTCTTATAAGAATTAGGTTTATACAAATGTTTTTCATTCTATTGTTGTTGTGGTTACATGCATGGTAGATGCTAGTGAACTAGTGTGGTCATATGCACATGTGTCAAATAGTCATGAATGATAGTAAATTGTTGTTATATGCCTTGTTGTTGTTGTTTTATGTTAGTTAACTTGATGAATATGTTATATGTTTTTTATGAGTATGTTATATGTTAACTTGTTGTTGTTATATGTTATTTAACTTTATGGTTAGGGTTATTGTATTAAGATCTTGATGTTATATGTATTGTGTTAATCTAGATTGAACTATGAAAATGGTTATGGTTACGATATTCATGTATGAGCCGACATATTTGTGATATTGTGTCGTACTAATTTGGACTGATTGTGTAGGTGTGATTGTTACGAATGAATGAAAATTGTTTATGAACTTATGAGGTGAACATTTTAGCTAGTTACTGTTATGGATATCATAACCTTATTTATGTTTGAGTTGATGCGTTGTGAAGTTATTTCGTATTAATATAGATTGATTGTGCAGACAATATAGCCTCCCCCGATATACCTTAAGGTATGAGTTTTCTTATTTCATGTAATCGATTCTTAATTGTTTGATTATTTCATTGATCTGGTGTTGAGTGTTTGGTGTCTATTATGTAATCTAGTTGATTGATCTAACATGGTATGTTTATAGTTTGTTTGAATGTTTGATTAATCGTATGATATGAGTATGTATATGTAAGATTGCGTGAAGTAATGATCATGTTTTAAGATGGTTGTACTAACACATATGTGTTGAGACAACTGATATGTACTTGAGTGTAAGTAGGTGATAGTTGTAGCAATATGTATTATGACTGATAACTGTGACTTGATTTTTGATTATGACATGGTTTTATACTTTGTAAATGTTGATTCCAAATTAATAGATATGTTGTCTTGATATTTGGAACATGTGGCTGACATGTGTGTTCAGTTACAAGGTAGTGTGATTGGCATAACAAGGTAAGGTAACTGGTACATTGTATGTTTATATTATTCACTGACAATTATGTGTTTATGGTGGTATGATGCAGGGGATTGCATGGAAAAAAAATATTGTCATGAAATATTGAAGAATGCTCAAGTTGAGCTTTCCATTGGAAGCATTGGAAACCCATGGGGATTGAGTCATGGTGCTTGTTGCTAGTTTTATGCTTTCGATCTTTGTGATTTTTTTGTTCTTGATTTTAATATTTGTTTAGGTCTAGTGCATGATCATGCCACTTTGTTGTGGTGTCGTATTGCTTTTGGTTTTTCATGTTCTTCTTCTTGTTTGTTCTTGATTCTTTCCTTTTATGTTTTGAGAGTCTTGGGAATTGGTTGGGAAAGAGGAAATTTAATGGGGCTCAATGAGAGTTTTATGGTACCCAACAGGTAATGTAAGGCCTGAATGAAGCTCAGTGCATTAGTAAGGGCAACGAAAGGTAAGAATATGATAGTTGGTCAGACTGGTTGGGTTCATTATGGTAAATGGACAGTGGTAGTACAGACATGAGAAGTTTAATCAGAAAGATAAAGTAAATTTATTTTAGGCATTAGATGCCTTGCCTAAGTTGGGAAATGTGGTTCTCAATGTTGTGCACGGATACAGGGTGTTCTCTTAACCCTGACCTTATGATATCTAGCAATTGTGTTGTGATCATGATTATGTTGATGTTTATATGTATATATGTGTGTATGCATCTCGTTGTCTGACAAGTTCATGAATTTTTTATGCTAATGATTATATATATGTATGTATCTATGTCATTGTATGACAGGGTTTTCAAGGATCATTCTTAAGGAGGAATGATTTCTTATGAGGGTGAATGGCATGAAGAGGTTCTTGGTCTTATGAGGAATCGAGTGGGAAGAGTAACCTTGAAATATCTATGAGGTCAGTATCATGTGGAAATGAATTGATATTATATGCTTGTATTATACCTATGTTTATTTTGTGGAAAATTAATGTTGAGGGGTACATCAACGAAGTGAAAGTAGTATGATATGCGACATGCTAGGATGAGCATGGATAGTGGAAAGACACTAGAACTAAGGTTACTTGTGGGGTCAGTGTGTGGTTTATGGATGTGCAACACTATTGTTGTGTATATGTTGGGCATGTTGTACATTCAGTGATTTTACCTACGGTGAGGTGTAAAAAGTAAAATATGTAGTATTGTGTACATATGATGTTGTATGTTTTTTGTATATATGGCGTTGTGTGTATATTTCATATGCAGTGATCGGTACATATGGTGCTATGTAAATTTTGGATATTCCGTGTTGTGTGTATATGGTGCAGTGTGCATGTTGGATATGCGGTGTTGTGTACGTGTGGTGTTATGTACATATCGTGTTGTGTGTATGTTGTAGATATGGTGTGGTGTGCATGATTTTACAAGTGGTGTTGTGTGCATGTGCTGTTGTGTACATGTCAAACATGTGGTGTTGTGTGCAGGTGGTGTCGTGTACATGTTGTATATGTGGTGTTGTGTACATGTGGTGCCATGCATGTGGTGCTATGTACATGCGGTATTTTGTACACATTGTATAGGTGGTGTGGTGTAAATTTTGTGTTGTGTACATGTTGTGCAGGTGGTGTTGTATACATGTGATGTTGTGAACACGTTATGCAGGTAGTGTTTTGTACATGTGGCATTGTGTACATTTTGTGCATATGGTACTGGTGTACATGTGGCATTGTGTGCATGTCATGCATGCTATGTTGCAGGCATGTAGTACTATGCATGTGTATTTTGTAGTCATGGTATCGTGACATGTGTATTATTTGTGTAGTACTTTGTGTACGTATATGTATTGTGTTGTGTTTTACACCGAGTGTTGGTGTATGTATTATGTTACGTTTTACACTCGGTGTAGGTGTGTGTATTTTGTTGTACATCGGTTGTGGGTTTATTTATGGTGTTGTACACCAAGGGAAGGTGTATGTGTTGTATTCTTGTGTGTGTGTATGTATTGTGTGGTGTTGTATGTTGTGCATGGTTATGTCTGTGATACACACTATGTGTATGTGTACATGGTTGAAGAGAGGGCACTGGGTGTTTTTTGGGTATGGCAATTGAAATATTGTGCATACATAAAGGAAATAGGATAAAGGTAGAAGCTAAGTATCGATTAAAAGACAAGTGTCAATATTTTATTTCATTTTTGTTATGCATGTGATATATGATTCTGATTTATGATGGTTACATGCGATTTATACTTTTGATCTATGATGGTTGTGTTTTGAGCTAACCGTATGTGATATGTTTATACATGATGATTTGATTAAACAACTAGTTTGACTTGTTGTGACAGGAAGCGAACATAAGTGCAAGTGTACCTTATTGATGGGTCACTGATGAGGTATCTTTTGAATTTATTTAAATTTATTTTGAATCTAATGGAATTTATGTCCATGGTACAGGGGAGCATGCAAATGCTCGTTTGGTTGGTTGGAATTGGTTGCAAGAATTAATAGCAGAAAAAAGAATTGGGATAGACAATAGTATGTCGGTAATGTTGAGATTCAATAAGATGATGATCCTAGTGAAAATTAAGAACCTACACTAGGTGGGGCCCGCAGGCTATTTTTTGGTGATATGTCTATTTTTAGAATTTGGATCAAAGTCTATTTTTAGAAATAATCTATTTATATATGGTTGAGAAAATTATATGGATGGATGGGAGTCCATTTTTGGAATGCATGTGCGAAGTTGTTTCGTGGAACACATGTCTAAAATAGAATTCATGTCACTTATTGTTAGCCCTTAACAATAATTAGACAATAAATAATAATCTATTCTCTTGAAGCACTTGATTTCAGTTAATTGATGTGGCAAACCAGTTAACTGAAGGAATTTCGAGTTCAAAGGTTGGTTGGTGGGACATGCTAGTGGACTTTGTTGTAACTGAGTGATACAAATTTGTAACAGAGTTGGATGTGTAGTTATGTGAGTTGTACAATAGTTTAACTTAGTTAAGTGAGTTAAAATTATTTGTGCTAGTTGTAACTAAAGATACACTAGTGAGAGATCAACGAGTTAAATATTAAATTAATTCACATGGAGTGATCTCAGATGCAATTGAAGATTTACTACTCTTAACTACATGCATGTCAAATCCAATGGAGACCCAGTTGAGAGATAGGTGAAAGGGAGAGTTTGACTATCAGTTGTGACTATAGTGGGTGCCATTAGGGAATTTTGAGGTCTAAAATGGGCCTCCTAAGGAAATTATAAAATAATAGTGGAAATAATAAAATAAGAATTGATTACATCATCAAATTTTAGAGGGAAAAAAGAAAAACTACTTTTCAACTCATATTTTCAACTTATCTCCAAAATTTTTTACTCAAATTTCGAGCAGGAGTGCTCGTTGGATGCAAAATTTAATTCCTCATCCTTTGAGTACCCATGTTGCATACTTTCGATGAGTCATGCTACATGAAAAAGGAGAAATACATGAAAAATGTGATTGTAATCACATTTTTTTTTATGTATTTCTCATTTTTCGTGTAGCAAGGTTCATAGAAAGTATGCAACATGGGTACTCCTTGGATGAGGAATTAAATTTTGCATCCAACATGTAATCCTACTCGAAATTTGAGTAACAAATTTGCGTGATAAGTTGAAAATACGAGTTGAAAAAGTAGTTTTATTATTTAATTATTTTTTAATGTTTTTACCCTTTTACTTAAAAAATGGTGAATCACCCCCCATGGTTGACATCATCATCTTGAATCCTATTGGTTCTTATAAAGTTTATTTTTTCTTTAAATTTTTCTTAGGAGGCCCATTTTAGACCTCAAAATTCCCCTAATGACACGTGCAACCAAACACACATTGGAGAAGCCAATGAGGATTGTGCAGTCAAGGCAAGGCAAGATTGAATTCATTCAGGGATTGTGATCAACAAGGATTGCACAGTGGAGACAGACTATCAGGAGGCAGTAAATTGGTGCATGTTTATGTCAATTTTTGTATGACAATGTGAGACGATTGTACATTGTACTGATAGATCTTGGAGTAGAGTTTTGTATGAGATTGTTTCATGATCCATGATATATACATAATATATGATAGTGGGGTTTTTAGCTTTATGCTTTCCCATTAAAAACATCTATGTTATGTGTGATTTATCTTTATTCATGTGTTTGCAATTGGTGGTTAAATTTCCGCAAAGATTTAAGACAAAGGATTCTGTATTTAACAGTGGCATATAATTGTTAGATCAGGAGAATCCAGTAATACATAATTGTATTAAAATTTCTACAGGTAAAGCACTTCAAGAGCAGGGCCATTGTGGGACACTGGTGTCCAATTGTGTCAATTTATTTCCATGAGAATTTTATAACCGATATGATGGTTTTGAGGAAGGTATATGCCTTGGTTATTTTACCTTCCGATGCAAGGAAGCCTTGCCAAGGGATGGATCACCCAGGATAGGGAATGTCAGGGAACCTGGAAGGTGAGTGACTACATGGAAGGGCTGACCAGATTTCCTGAGGGACTGTGTATTAGAGAAGGGAAGGGTGATGATGGATTTTTTTTGGTCATTATCATTTACAAACAGAATAAGATACACATTGGGAGTGCTCCCTGGAACAATGAGTCAATAACTGTTCACTAAGAGGATAACTGGCGCAGGATTGTAGCGCTGGACATTGGATGAAAATTTGACTTTGGAAGTGGATGCTGGAATTCGTGGGAGTGAGGTGAATCCTGGTATTAATTTAAGGGTGGAGGTGTGAGCCTTTGGAATCCATTGTTGTTGATAAAAGCATTGGAACATTTATTTATGAAAATAATGGAAAATAGGAGAAAAAGAAGGTGAAAGGTCACAGGTTTCCTGTGAGGAGGAAATGAAGGAAAATGATGGAAAATGAAGAAAATAGAGGCCTCATTGATAAAAAGGCTTATGAGGATTAGTTGGTAATATTTTTCTCAAACCTTTTGTCAGTTCAATTTTGGAGCTCTCTCATTATTCTCTCTCTCTCTCTATCACTCTTGGACACTTAGAGTTTTCTTGGATCAATTTGGCATTGGATCAAGAAAGGCAAAGAAGGCAAGAGGAAGGAAGGAGCAAGCAAGGAAGAGCATGATCAAGCAACTAAAACATGATTCTTTGCAGGTATTGATTTGCATGTGTGATTTCCTTTCTATATTTGGCATGCATGGTATTGCATGTGGTTGTTTTCTATCATGGAATGTGTTTTTCCAGGTGTGACATTGTTTTCATCCTAACCTTTCCATTTCTGAATAACCATGGTGTGATGGGGTTCTCATGTTTTGGTTGAGCTGAATTTCTGGATGGATTCAAATCTAAGTGAGGTCGATCTCCAAAAGGAATAACACATGGCCTAGTTATCCTTGAACCAAACTATGGATTGCGATAAAGCTGCTGGCCTATTGACCCCTGAACCAGAATATGGATAGTGGTAAAGCCAGGTATTGTGTGCCTAGGAGGTCCTAAGAGTCCTCGATCGATGAATGACAGGATATACGGTAAATTCTAGAGGTGGGTGCTCTCCATCAGGCCTAGGAATCCCATGATGGGATATATGGTACTAGCCTCGAGAGTGGGTCTCGATTTAGGACCTAATGATCCGGTGTGGATTGCGGTAATGCCCAAGAGACTAGGAGACACGAAAATTCCTCATGGTGTAGGTGGATAAATCTAGTAGCATCCATGCTTATTTGGTTATTTTTGGTTGGTTATGATTCCCACATTCATGCTTGAATATGGTAGGGGGGTGATTGGCTGAAGAGAGATTTGGCTCAACCAATCTATGGTTCGGTGGAACATGGTAGTCCCATCCTGAGTTGGTTTTTGCATTCATTAATAAGAGGTTTTTTACTTGACATCTTATGTGTAAATAAACTGGTTATATCTGGATTCTATGGCTTATGTATCCTTGATATTTTCTTTGTTATTATGTTGGTTATAAGCATGTATTATGATAGTGATGATGGATATCCTCATGTTTTGATTTGTAAATGAATGAAAAATGTATCTATGACCTAATAGATGATAATTCAACTAATGATATAAGGGAATAATGATTCTTAGTGATTCTCAGATAAGTATGAGACCCATATGCTCATATATATTATTTAAACATGTAGATTACATATTTGTGACATATTTGACGAAAGGCTTGTCATGGCCAATAGTGGTCCAGTCTAGACCTTGTCAATGTTTTTACAAATGTATAATTGTTTTGATGTTATAATTCATTTATGAACTTTTCATTGAGTTTTGGGCAGTGACTTAGGCTATGGGCCTGAAAAATTGGATCAAATCCTGGGGACACTGACACAGGTATGAGGAAAAAATTCCCTGGATGCATGCATGCCCATGTTGTGGGAGCATCCAAAGCCTCCCAGATGTACCCTTTCCCATATCAAGGGAGCTTCCCAGGCTTTAATGGTCTAAAATATCAGTGGGACCCAGGCGCTGGTTACCTGAGTGGTTGGGATGGGTCTTGGGATTTTTTTTGCTGATGTGGAAGGTTTGTTGATGTGTTTTCATCGATTCCACTTCCTTAAGGTCACCTAGAAGGTTGAATCCCATTATAGTGGCCTCTCATCACATATTTACCCTGGTTGGTCAGTTACTTGGGTAGAGGTGGGATGAGGGTGTCACAAAGTTTGAGAGACTATTCAGAAAGAAGTATCTATCGGAGAGATACTATGACGACATGGAAAAATAATTCTATGAGCTAAATATGGGATCTATGACCAATGAGGAGTACACTAGAAGATTCTTAGAGTTGTTGAGGTATGTACCTTATTTGAAGGAGGAGAAAGCAAAGATTCATATATTCATCATTGGTTTTCTAATAGCATTCAAGGACATTATTGAGTTTGATGAGCCAAGATCATTTGAGGGAGCCATTAGAAAGCTAAATCATTGTTATGAGTAATCAAATCACGGATCTAAAACGAAGTATGACAAGAAAGGTAATGAGAAGAATAAAGGAAAATGGGATAAGAAGCAAACAAGACATCGAGACACAGGAAACAAAGAGAATGCAACACTGCTAAGAAGTTCAATGCATCTAATAAAGGACAAGGATTTTGGTTTGAGGAGAAAAATAAGGGTGATGACAGGAAACCGTTAAAATGTTAGACTTGTGGCAGAGAGCATCGCAGGAGAGATTGTCCATAACATCATGGTGGTAGACCATATATATACAGTACTCAGGAGGCACAAAAAGTGGGGGATGTTGGACATAGTATTCTTTGGATTTATGCAATGTTAGATAATAGGGATGCAAATCACCAGGCGTCTATTATCGAGATGTACGGTAATATTTGTGATCAAGTTATTTCTATTATGATTGACCTTGTATGTAATTATAATTATTTTAATCTTGACCTAGTGGATAAGTGTGATTTAAATAAAGAAGTGCATGCATTTTCATGGTTAGTGCAATCGGCTACAGGTACTAAGAACATAGTTCATCACTAGGTAAGAGCTTGTGCATTTGAATTGAATGGTATGTCTACATCAACATATTTGAATGTACTTTCATTGGGATCATATAGTATGTTGTTGGGTATGAACTAGTTGTATCTTCATAGGAACAAGGTGGATTTTTATGACAAGGCCATTGAATGCTTGGATGATAGTGGAGAACAAAGAATATTGTAGGGTAAGAAGAAGGTAACATCACTTAGGATGGTGAAATCTATGCAGGAAAAACATAGTCAGAGGAAATGGTGTGTGTTATTCATAATGCATATTTATAGTGATAAAGGTAAGGATGTTGACGATGAAGAGATATTGAGAAGGTACCCGGATTTACAATAGTTTCAGGATGTATTTCCCGTAGATATTTCAGAGTTACCACCTCACAGGGAAGTGGAATTTTCTATTGAGTTGGTACAAGGGGTAGCACTAGCATCAAAGGCATCGTACAGGTTGAGGACGCCGAAGTTAGTGGAATTGAAGTTGCAGTTGAAGCAAATAATTGACAAGGGATACCTTGGGTCAAGTGTGCCACCTTGGGGTGCACCAGTGTTGTTTGTTAAGAAGAAGGATGGTACTCTGAGGTTATGCATTGATTACTGGAAATTGAACAAAGTGACCATCAAGACAAGGTATATGTTGCCGAGGATCAATGAATTGTTTGACCAGTTGAAGGGAGAAGCAATGTTCTCGAAGACTAATTTTAGATCTGGATATCATCAGGTACACATTAAATAATTGGACATCTACAAGACTACTTTCTAGAAAAGGTATGAGAATTATGAGTTTTCCATACTTCCATTTGGTTTGACAAATGCTCCAACTACTTTATGTACTTGATGAATAATGTGTTGCGTCTTTATCTGGACAAGTTTTTTGTTGTATTCATTGATGATATATTGGTATATTCCAAGAATTAGGAAGAACACACATAACATTTAACAGTAGTATTAAGATTGTTGAGAAAGAATCAATTGTATGCTAAGATCAATAAATATAGTTTATTTCAGACATAGGTACATTATCTGGGACATGTGGTTTCCAAGGAAGGCATAACACTGGATCCGTAAAAGGTAAGGGCTATCATGGAATGGGTAGCTCCTAGGAATGTGGATGAGGTAAGGTCATTTATGGGGTTAGCAGGTTATTATAGGAGTTTCATGAGGAACTTCTCTTGGATTTCCTATCCTATTACGTCATTACAATGGAAGGGCAATAAATTTGAATGGACAGAGGAATGCACAGTAAGTTTTGGGAAGTTGAAGCAGTTGTTGACAAATGATCAAGTTCTAAATATTGCAGATCCAGATAAAGAGTTGGTAGTGTGTACAAATGCTTGTAAGAGAGGACTTGGTGGAGTCCTGATGTAGGTGTTAGGGTCCTATAATCTAGGAATCAATATTTCTATTTTTCTATTTCATTTTTGGGGTCTATTGGTCAAGTTTAGCTTATGAGTCACTATGTTCCATAGTTTAAAGAGTCCCTTGCGTGAAGAGGTAAAATACTCAAATTCTTGTGAATATATGGGTCATGAGGGGGCCAACTTTTCAATTTTGCACTAATAGAGAGAAAAAGGGGAAGATGAAAGAGGATTGGAAATTGGTATAATTCTGGAAGGAAAATACCTTCATAAAGAACATTCGCTACAACCATGGGCGCAAATTTCAAACAAAAAAAAAATTGTAGAGAAGTGTTATGTTATTTGGAAAGTTTTAGACATAAAAGGAAATGGATTGGCTCAGTAGAAGATTTTCAAAAATTGTTCCTTTCCTGCAAAAAACTAAGACATTTGAAAATTCTGTCCCTGCCTTGAATCCATTACGTTCTACACAAATGTATCACCCAAATTCTGATTCAGAGGGAGAAACAAAGCTCCCTTGAAGTACAATACGAGAGGACGAATTAATGAGAGAGAGAGAGATTTACTGTCTACAAGCAACGATCCCATATCACTCGAGTCACTTTCCCGCGCGGGAAATATACAGAATGTTGTATATTGAAAACCATCATCTCTTGTAAAAAACCCCAAGCATTTTGTATGCCGTATTATAGATTAGCTATTTCAGGATCTGGTGACAATAGAGACTGGGAAAACTTACGAGTATGAAGTAATCCAGGAATGGTTGAATCATGAAAATTGAAAGATGAGGATTTCGATTTCTGAGGTATGGTGATGAGAAGTAGAGAGATGTGCCAGATATAGAACCTTTCTTGGAAATCATTGATTCATTTCATACATGATCTTGATCCAACCACTGGGATGGGAGACTGCATTATATCCTTTTGGATTCACGTTCGAATAAAATTACCCACTTACTTATTGCAGTATGTCAACATGCAAGATAGGAGGATGAGTTGAATCCATTTCTCATATGGTGGGGAGAATTATAGCCACTAAAAATTAATGTCTTCCATATCAAGGGCTAGTGGGTTATGTTGATGTGTGATTCCCATTGGATTGGATTGTGGACTAGTCCCACTGGTTCTTTCCCCACATGAAGCCTTATGGAACACCATTCTTAGCAAGCCTAAGAGATGATATTCACACTAGAACTAATATTTATTCGATTGTTCAGAATTTTTTTCCCCCATGTCGAGGATGAAAAACTTCTCATCCTCAAATCGTGTCAAAACTGTGAAAGGATTTGGGAGAAAGTTGGAAACATATCAGAATGCCAAGGTCATAACCTAGTCATTGATTTCAAACAATGGGTATTTACATGCTGCTACTGAAAGCTCACCAAATTATGTTGATAAGTCTATTAATAATGGTCATTTGCAGGGAAATTTGGCTTTTCAGCTGTGGTTGGTAGATGACAAGAGTGTGACTAAAGAGGTTTATATCACAAAAGATAAATCAATTTCAATATCAAATACATGTACAAGGGTTCAGGTCTTTATAGACTGGTCAGAGAAATAATTAGAGAAGTACGATACACATATCTTGAAATTCTACATGAAGTCTTCAAATCTGGATTTACATCAAAAAAGTCAAGGCATGATTCTATCTCATTGTGTACATGTTTAGAGGCTTTCTTATGGGAAGAGCCATTAGTTCCTGAAGAGATGTGGTATTTCCCCTATTGTAAGGAGCATCGTGAGGCTAGAAAAAAGATGAAAGTGTGAAGGGTTTTGGAAGGTTTAAAGTGTGATGAGCATTGTAAGATGAATGAAATGGTTGGATGGTCACCATAAAAATTTTGGAGCGGGAAATGTTAATACATGTTCAAAATTTAAATTATGTTGCACAAGTCGGGATTAGTCATCTCAGAGCCCTTCACAAATGAAAGAAAGCACTCAAAGGGTCCTACACCAACGCAGCATCATTTCAAGCACTCCCATCTGTTCGGTTTTATCCCTTGCAACCTGCAACCATATTGAGTTTCAAGACCTATTGCAGACATGTTGTTTCTAAAATTGTTTTAAGTTTCAAATCAATGATGTTCCTTAACAGTGATAGTTTCGATAGGGTAGTTCTTGCTTTTCTGCAGATGCATTGTATATAGCCTATTAGTCTTTAATGCAATCAATTCAACCACCTAGTGGTAATTTCAAATTCCCTATTGTATTTAAAAGAGAAAAAGACATGGAAAATGGTTGGATTTAGGAGTGAAAAGAGAAAACTCTGTAAACAATGGAGAAATTTTTAATGCAATGATCAATACATCAACAAAGGGACTATTTTGTTCCAAGATTCTTGTGTTGGACATAATGGTGATGTGCCTCTCTTTGTGATTTGTCTTCCCTTCTAGTTTTCACATGTACCTTTGCATCTTAATTGTTTGAAAGAAAATTATGCTACCGATTTTACATTGGTAACTCGCTCATGCTTTTCAAACAATTTTAGTGTTTTTCTTCTGAAGTTAGATATAATATTCATTTATACATGCTTTATATTTAATGTATCCTTACTCTCATATAAACTCAACAATACTACAACAAATTTTGTAGATCCAGAAGTATGCCTACCTCACCCTAGTTCAAACTGCTTTGTTGATTGTGATTGGTTACTAAAAAATTATTTTGACTCCATGCCCAATGGAGTCCCTTTTTCACCTTGTAGCCACAAATTTAAAAACTTTTTCTTTGATGACCTTCATAACCAACCTAAAACCTATATTTTATCACTCATTTAATTGATTGATGGAAGAACGTAGTGAGAGATCCCTCTCCAAGGCTAGTGGTCTGGACCTTAGCCTATAAGAGGTTTGTGGTTACCTTTGGGATTTCTCTCCTAAGCTTGGATAAATTTACAAAGTTCTAACAATAGGAAGGACATGTAGTGTGCTATGAATCAAGGAAATTGAATGAGAATGAGCATAATTATCTAACACACAATCTCGAGTTGGCAATGATCATCCATGCATTGAAGATGTGGAGGAACTATCTTCTTGGAAGAAGGTTTGTATTGATAAGAGATTACAGTGGATTGAGGTAAATATTTTGCCAACCAAATTTGAATTTCATGAAAGATAGATGGTTGGCCATGACCAATGAGCTCGACTTCGAGATGAGGTACTATAGAGGTAAAGAGAACAGGGCTACATAGACTCTTAGAAGGAGACTACAGGTGAATCATATAGCAACTATGAGATCCTACAGGAAAAATTTACATGATTGGATCTTATAGGCAAGTCAATAAGATGACATGTATAGGGGGTTTATGCAGAGGTTACAATAGGGTACTGGTGATCAGGATGTGGAGTATCATATTACAGCAAATGGTTTGATCAAATTTAGGGATAGGATATATGTGCCAAACATTAGTGATCTAAAGAAACTTATCTTGAGGGAATTTCATGTTAAACCATATTCAAGTCAACCAGGATATCAGAAGACATTGACAACAATGAATAATTTCTACTACTAGTCTAATTTGAAGAAGGAAGTGGCAGAGTTTCTGGCTAGGTGCTTTGATTATCAACAGGTAAAGGGAGAATGTAAGCATCCAAGTGGTCTACTATAGCTGATTTTGATTCAATAGTGGAAATGGGAGGCCATCTCCATGGATTTCGTTACATGTTTGTCGAGGACATCTAGACAACATGATTTTAGCATGGTTGTGGTTGGAAGGTTGAATAAGGTAACACACTTCATTCTAGTGAGGTATACATATTCAATTAATGATGTAGCACAGGTCTTCATCAGAGATGTAGTGAGGTTGCATGGTGTTCCGAGGAAGATTGTGTAAGATAGGGATGCTAAGTTCACTTCTAGGTTCTAAAAAGAGTTGTCTGCAGGTTTGGGTATAGAATTGGCCTTCAGCACAACTTATCATCCACAGGCAGATGGATAGACAAAGAGAGTCAATAGGATTATGGAGGACAGGTTGAGGATGTATGTGATGCATCAACAACGAAAGTGGGAAGAATCTTCCATTGGTTGATTTTTCTTGCAACAATGGTTATCATGAATCTCCGAGGATGATTCCATTTGAGGCACTCTATGGGTAGAGTTGTAACAATCCCATTAGTTGGAGTGATCCATTGAATAGGGTCTTGATAGGACCAGAAATGTTGGTAGAGATGGAATAGGAAATGCAGGTTATCAAGCATAATTTAAAGGAAGCACGTGACAGATAGAAGATTTATGCATATCAATGCAAGTTGTTTAAGGATTTTTGGGTTGGGGAAAAAGTGTACTTGAGCATCCATCCCAAGAAGAGCTCCTTGACGATTAGATCATGTGCCAAGCTGACACCTTGGTATTGTGGACCTTTCAAGATTCTTGAGAGGATTGGACTAGTAGCCTATCGACTTGCACCACCTTTGACAGTGAAATTCCATTATGTTTTTCATGTTTCATTACTTAAGAAGTATGTTAAAGATGCTAGAATCATGTGGTTTACTGTTCTATATTGCAGGTGGAGCCAGAAGGATAATTCTAGCTGAAATCTTAGTGAATTTTGAAGCATAATATGCTAATACTCTGGAATCGAAAAATCGAGCAAGTTAAAGTGCAATGGAAGCACTTTGGGCACGATGAAGCTACATGGGATATGGTTGATCAGATGTAGGATATGTATCCTTCTCTATTCGTTGGTTGAGCGGATGTCTTTTTGGTATATGTTTTTCTATGGTGATTTTGTATATGTATATATGTATATGGATGTAAATACCACCACGAGTGATGTTATAAATATCCAATAAGTGGTATGGGTGTCATTTCATTATGGTTGTTATGGTTTTTATGGTTTTCATGCTGATTTTCTTTTTAGCAGGTTGTTCATTGTAAATAATTCAATGAGCTAATTTATAAAGCACCATGGGTAGTATGTTTTTCTTTTCAGCAGTTTTTCTAGTTGTAGGTGTCATTGAACACTGATGATGGTGTTCCCCTAAGGGGGAGGGTTCTATAACAACCCTGGTCAAAATCCATGTAATAAAGTTAATAAATACAAAATAATAACCAAGGTCATGGGACACGTATTCCAGGCTGAATGTTGGGAAAAAAGCATAGTGATGGAGATCACATGTGATTAATTAACGGCTATGCTAATTTGCAAAGGCAAAGGCTTTGGATATACGTGAGGCATTAATTCACATTTTATTTTTGAAAATAATGGAAAATAGGAGAAAAGGGAGGTGAAAGGTCACAGGTTGCATGTGAGGAGGAAAATGAAGGAAAAATAATGGAAATTGAAGAAAAATAGAGGTCTCATTAATAAAAATGCCTCTGAGGATCAGTTTGTAACCTTTTGTCAATTCAAGAGCTCTCTTTCTACTCTCTCTCTCTCTCTCTCTCATAGTCTTGGACACTTAAATTTTTCTTGGAGCACTCTTGGAGGAGTGTGGAATACTTAGGATTTGGAGAAATAAGGAAAATGAAGAGCAGGAAAGCGCAAGAGGACATCGAGATGAGAAGCTACACCGAGTTTTTCTTGCAGGTACCGAGTTGCATGTATGATTTCCTTGCTAGTTTTGGCATGCATGTAGCTTCTTGGTTATTATTTGTCATTGGCATTGAGGATTTCCTAGATTGACAATGGATTTTCCTAGCCTTTCCATTTCTTAGATAGCCATGGTGTTGTGGGTTTCATCTTTGTTTTTCTGGTTGATGCTCATGTTCCTTTGGCTATGGGTTTAGTTAATATTAATAGAAGACTTGGTTGGAAAATCACTCTAGAGCATTTTTTGGGTTGAGTTAATAGTCCTAGAATCCCTGGTTTGGCAAACGCTCTAGAGCTCGATGAGAGTTGTGGTTTGAGTTACTAGTCTTGGAAGCCTTGGTTGGAACAAATGCTTTGGATCCATAGACAACTTGGATAGAGACCGATCTAGTGATGGTTAGTGATTTTTTACCATGAGGTGGAAGAAATGGGTGAGGGTTGAGGTGGTTTGGGCCTATGGAAGTCCTAGTTTGGTTTTCTTGGTTTGTTCCATGAGATCCCACATTAATGCTTGGAATATGGTGCAAAGGTGATTGGATGAAAGATAAATTTGGTTCAACTCAATCTATGGTCATGTGGTATGTGTCAAAGTCCCTGTCTTGGTTGGATTTTACATATGTTAATAAGAGCTCTTTTAATTTGGTATTTTATGAGTAAATGTTCTTGTGATTTTGTGGCTTTAATGGTTGTTTCATCACGAATATATCTATGTTTATTTTTTGGTTATAAGCATGTTCTATGAAAATATTGATGTATGGTTCTCATCATGTTTTTGTTAGTATATGAAATTTTAATGAATGAATGAAATAATAGATAACATTACAACTATTAGGAGGAGATATTGATCCTCCTTGAATATTCTCAGATAAGTATCAGATCCCTATGTTCAGATCTGTTGTTATGACTTGTAGATTACATGTTCATGATTTGTTTGACGAAATTCTTGTCATGGATAGTAGGGGTCTATTCAAGTCCTTTTTCAAGTGTTTGCATTATTATCATTGTTTCATTGTTATTTATCATTTAAAAGTTTCATGAAGTTCTGGGCAATGGCCTCAGACCTAGCCCTGAAAAAGTGGCTCAAAATTTGGGGTTGCTAGCATAGAACTACCTAAAAAAGGCCACAATCGCATGGATTCCTTAATCTGGGAGCGACTGGAGGGTCTCAATCGCATGCTTTCCTTGTCATGTGAGCGAATGGGGGTCCAGTTCCCCAAAACATCAAGTTCTCTCAGGGGTTGGGCACCCGAAAGGGTTGGTTGGATCCTGAAGGTTCTTTAGCTCCTAAAGAAGGCATGATTGGTCTTGTCATGTCAGTTCCACTTCCTTAACTATACATAGGGATTTGAATCATATCATAGTAACCCTTTGTCACATGTTTATCCTGGTGGACCAGTTGAGTTTGGTAAATTTGGGAGGAGGGTGTTACATGAAGTTCTTGGACATCTCCTTGCTTGGTGCAACAAACTGATATGCTGCCAATATTTTTAAAAAAATTAAACAATAGAAGAAAGAATTTGTATCTATGAATCCAAAGTAGGGCATCACCCCCAAATCACAGAAAAAAGGACATATCCAAGGTGGATCGACCAAATACAACCTATCGAAGTGAGCAACAAAGAATGGTACCACGGAGATGGATAAGGACACACCAAAGTAGTTTTATTTCCAATTGATCCCCACCCACAAGAAAAATGAATGTCTTGCCAAGAAGTCACCAGTGGCTGAGCTAAAATATTCAAATTTCAATGCATGTTCCAACTCTGAGCAAAAACCTGACAAGGAGAAGAACAAGGGGAAGAATATTATTGAAATAGAACCCAATGCCACCATTGCCACCACCAAGGTCTAGAAGATTTATATTGAATATCCAATGAAGGGTGAGCATATCTTCCACTCACATATGTGGGTGAAAGGTTCTCCGTTGCAGTTCATTGTTGACAGTGGGAGCCAAAATAACCTCATATCATCAGAGGTTGTTAAGAAGTTGGGCCTATTGACCACACCACACCGACAACCATATACCATCGGGTGGCTCCAACAAGGATGGGATATTTTTTCAGCCAATGGTGTCGCCTTCCCTACAACATCAAGCCCTTCACAAATGAGGTACTATGTGATGTTTCTCCTCTTGAAGTTTGTGATGTTTTATTAGGCCAACCATACTTGTGGAAGTGTCATGTTGTGTTTTAGCCTAGGCCTCACATTGTGATTATTACTTTGGGTAGGAAACTATAAAGGATACCAGCGGTAGCCCCACCTACCACCATGTTATGAAACCAACTCCAAAAATAGAAGAAAAGAGAGATCAACACCTTAGAAATAAGCCACTTCGAGGGGGAAACCTCCTTTAAATTACATAAATGAACAATTCTTGGATGATACAAATGAAAAAACCTCCTTCTATAAATAGGAGTCCATGGGGTCACAATATAGTCCTATCTGACCTAACATTAATAATGTAAGGGCACAATAATAACAATATTGGAGTTACAGGGGTACAACAATAACAATAAGGGGGTTACACTAACAATAATAAGGGACTACAATAGTAATATAGGGACCTAACATGCCCCTCTCCTTCAAAAAAGTGTTGTCCTCAACACTTGAGTAGCTCTGGATGCTTCGGTATAAAATTCTCATCCTCCCATGTAGAATATTCAGTGGGTAATTTCTTCCACTTGATGAGATACTCTGAAATTTATTGATTTCGTAGCTATCGAGTTCTTGTTTCTGTGACTGCTTTAGGTTCCAATATGATTTTTCCATCCTCATCAAGTTCTGGAAATATTGTTTGAACTGGAATTTCGTCACCTATAACCTTATTTAAGCATGAAACATGGAAAACTGGATGCACTCGTGAAGAAGTAGGAAGCTCCAATTTGTATGCCATAGTACCAATCTTTTGCAACACCTTGTAAGGATCATAGTACTTTGGCGATAATTCATTATCCTTTTTCACTTGATTGAGGGACATTTTTTTGTATGGTTGTAGCTGTAAAAATACCTAGTCTCCTACTGTTGGAATCATGATTGCCGTTAGACCAAAACCCGCAGGCATTAGTCTCTCGCTGCGAGTTGATCTTCCTATTGTTTCATTCGATTTTGTGCCAAATTTAGGTTATCCTTTAAGATTTGGAGAACTTCTTGTTGATGCTCAATGTGATCTTTGTTAGAAAATTAAATATTACAGAGCAATGCAAGACATAAAATATGCGGAAAATAAAAGCGCACAAAACACATAAAACTAGAGAGACACAGATATACGTGGTTCACCCAGTTTGGGCTACGTCCACCCCAAACAGCCAGTCCTTCCTTTCTATTATCCAGCAAAAAATGAAGAGACAAAACCTATAGCAGATCCGCTGTAATATCCTTTGTTCTCTCTCACAGTCTCTCTCTCTGTTTCTCGCTCCGAGAATACATACCAATACACAACCACAATACAACACCCTCATAAAAGAGAAGGGTTGCCTTCTAGGGAAAAAAACCCTAATCTAAACATAACTTCTACTGTCAGATCATTTGCCTAATGAACGGCCCAGATTGACTAGAAATTACTATACTTTTACAAGGCAATTTTACATCTGTTTTTAGCTTCGGGGGCGCTGCCCCCAAAAACCCCCGCCAGGGGGGGGCTCCGAAAAGCGCTGCCACCCCCCCTGGACCCCCCACAGCAGCAATTAATTATGGGCGGTGTTGCCGCCCCTTTTAAGCTATAGGGGTCCAATGTTGTGATACAAAGTAAACAAGATAATCAGGCTCCACACCCAACAATTCCACTGCTTGAACCTTAGAATTTTCTCTTAAAGATGATGTGATGGACGATGGATGATATCCATAAAGTGCCATAAATGGGGTCATTTTTTCTGCAGTATGGAAGGAATTTTTATACCACCTTTCAGCGAGAGGTAACCACTTGACCCATTGTGTTTTCTTATCAGATACAAAACAACGAAGATATCCTTCCAAACATTTATTCACTATCTCAGTTTGACCATTGGATTTAGGATGATAAGATGAGCTATAAGCTGTAGAAATTATACAATATGCATGTATATCTTGAATTCACATGATCTAACAATATGCTAAATTTACACACTGAATCACTTCTACAAATATTTTGTAGAATTGAAAAACAACACAATTTCCAATCACATGAAGCAAAGAAGAATAGATCAAAACACAACACCAAATATTCCCAGGGAAAGCTTAATGCTCAAAAACCCTCTATCATATATTTTATATTCCACGAGGAATCATGAAACAATTACATACAAAACTCTAATCACAAGAGCTCTCAGTACATCAGCTAATTGTCTCACACTTTCATACAAAAATTGGCAAGTTTCTTAGCCAATTTACTGTCTCCAGACAGCCTTCCTTGCTCATGTGGCTCCTAATTAATGCAATCCGTAATCACAAAGAATTTCAGCCTTCCCCAACTGCGCTGAGTATCATGGGCATCCTGTGGTGTTATAACTACACTTGGGTAGCTTGTTAATATCACAACTGATAGTTACACTTCCCTTTCGCCTAGATCTCAATTGGGTCTCAATTGGCCCACCAACCAACCTCTTAACTCGAAATTCCTTCAGTTAACTGATTTTCCACTTCAGTTACCTATTTCCAAGTGCTCATTGAGAATATATTATTATTTATTGTCCAACTAATATTAAGGGATAATAATAGTCGACATGCATCTATAAATATACATGCAATCTATAAATAGAAATTTTACATGCATCTATAAATAAACCTCATCTATAAATAGAATTTTCTCATGCATCTATAAATAGACATCCACCTAAAAATAGCCTGTGTGGGCCCCACCTAATGTAGGTGCTTAATTTTCACTAGGATCAAGGATGTTGTTTTCGAATGCCAATTTCACTGTTTCTTGTTGCAAACTTCAACACTCCCTCTCAACAAGAAAGGAATGTCTTTGCATGCGACATGCAACTCAATGCATGTGAGATGCAACTCCATGCATAATCCATGCATGCACCATGCAACCTTTGCATGCAACACTTCTCTTGTGTTTCTCGCACATGCAACCTTTGCATGCAACACTTCCAAAACTGAATAGCCTCCAAACAACTAAATCAGTATAATGCATCTGTCATCAAAGTCTTCTAACTTCTGCTAGCTACTGCACATGTCTTCAGGAATCACTGCGCTGCTGGCACCTGCATCTATGCACTATGCACTTGCTACCAACTCTGATCTGCGCTCCAGTATCTGGCACTGTCACTTTGATTTCATGTCCTCATGACATCTAACTGCATCAATCCAACTGATCTTGCTATTGCTGCTCCGTGGGCTCCTCGTAGCCATGTAGAAAATTTATAACACAACTCTGATACCATGTAGAAATTATACAATATGCATGTATATCTTGGATTCACCTGATCTAACAATATTCTAAAGTTAAATACTGAATCACTTCTACAAATATTTTGTGGAATTAAAAACAACACAATTGCCAATCAAATGAAGCAAAGAAGAATAGATCAAAAAACAACACTAGATATTCCCAAGGAAAGCTTACTACTCAAAACCCCTATATCATATATTGTATATTCCACAAGGAATCATGAAACAATTACATACAAAACTCCAATCGCAAGAGCTCTCAGTACATCAGATAATTGTCTCACAATGTCATACAAAAATTAGCAAATCCCTTAGCCAATTTACTGTCTCCAAAAAGCCTGCCTTGCTCACACAATTCCTGATGAATGCAATCCTTAATCACAAATAATTTCAGCCTTCCTCAACTGTGTTGAGTATCATGGGCATCTTGTGGTGTTATAACTACACCTGGGTAGCCTTCTAATATCACAAATTATAGTTACACTTCCCTTTCACTTACATCTCAACTGGGTCTCCACTAGAACTGACATGCATGTAGTTAATAATAGTAAAAAAATCAGTTGCATGTGAGATCACTGCATATAAATTAATTAATAATTAATTCACTGATCTCTCACTAGTGTATCTGCAGTTACAACTAGCACAACTGCCCTTAACTCACTTAACCGAGTTAAACTGATTTACAACTTGCATAGCCCATGCACCACTGCACTTCCAACTCTGTTACAACTAGAATCAATCAGTTACAACTAAAGTCAACCTGCATGTCCCACCAACCAACCTCTTAACTCGAAATTCACTTAGCTAACTGATTTGCCACTTCAGTTAACTATTTTCAAGTCCACATCGAGAATAGATTACAGTTTATTGTCCAACTAATATTAAGGGATAATAATAGTCAACATGCATCTATAAATAAACATGCATTCTATAAATAGAACTTTCACATACATCTATAAATATACCTCATCTATAAATATAATTTTCTCATGCATCTATAAATGTACATCCACCTAAAATAGTCTCGTGGGCCCCACCTAGTGTAGGTGCTTAATTTTCACTAGGATCAAGGATGTTGTTTCTAGATGCCAATTTCATTGTTTCTTCTTACAAACTTCAACATGAGCTAGTTGAGTACCCATACAAGAAAATAATTTCGTCCAAAAATTTCCTGTAAAAATGGGATCTCTGTAACTTACAATAATCTTTGGGTTTCCATGTAGCTTTTGAATTGTTTCCATAAATGCAGTAGCAACTATACTTGCTTTAAATGGATGAGATAATGCACAAAAGTGTGCATACTTGGTAAGTCTATCAACTGCCACCATGATGACACTCTTTCCTTCAAACCTAGGTAAACCTGTGATAAAATCCATTGAAATCTCCTCCCAACGTTGACTTGGAATGGATAAAGGTTGTAGAGGACCCAGGGTCTTAATTGTCTCAACTTTATTTTTTTGGAAAACCAAACATTCCACCACAATATTTTGAATAAAAGATTTAAGGCCATCCCAAAAAAAATCTTTCTTCACCCTGTGGTAAGTTTTTAAAACTCCTGAGTGTCCTCCTAAAGGGGAGGTGTGCAATTCCAAAAGAATATTTTGTTTCAGTTGGGAATTGTTACAAATATATAAGCGATCTTTGTACCATAAGGAATCATTTTTCCAACTAAGTGTATCAGATGTATTAGGATCTTGCTAAAAATTTTGAATGAGTGTCCACACTTCTTCGTCCTTCTTCCATTCATCCCTAGCTTTGGTTATCCAATCAGGTTGGATAATAGAATTGGCACAAAGAAATTCTTCCACCTCTTCATCCTTTCTTCAAAGTGCATCTGCAACAACATTTAGCTTCCCTTTTTTGTAGATGATTTCAAAGTCATAACCTAACATCTTTGTGACCCATTTTTGCTGCTCTTTTGAAGATAGCCTTTGTTCCAAAAAATGTTTAAGACCATCATGATCGGTTTTTACCTTGAAGTGTCATCCCATTAGGTAAGGTCACCATTTCTTTAGTGCATGTAGTATTGCCAACATTTCCTACTCATAAATAGCTTTCTGTAAGTACTTTCCTTTGATTGGACAAATTTCAAAAGCAATGGGTCTTCCTTCTTGCATTAAAACAACACCAATTCCATTTCCTGAGGCATCACATTTGACAATAAATTTTTTTGTGAAGTCTGGCATAGCTAAGACCAGTGCTAGGCACATTGCCTCTTTAAGATGTTCAAAGGTCTTAGTTGCTTTAGGAGTCCAGGAAAATGCATATTTCTTCAATAATGTTGTTAGAGGCACTGCTATTCTCCCATAATTCTTAACAAACTTGCTATAATACCCTGTTAGCCCGATAAATCCTCACAACTTCTTTATGGTCATGGGGACTTACCATTCCTTAATGAATTTAATTTTATTAGGGTCTACCTTGACACCCTTATGAGATACATTATGACCCAAATATTCCACCTCTTGTACTCCAAAGAAACATTTGGATGTTTTTGCATATAATTGTTTCTCCTCCAATAGTTTGAGCACCCTATCAACATGTTGAACATGATCCCTCGAAGACCTGTTGTAGATTAGTATATGATCAAAAAATACTAGCACAAATTTTCTAAGGAAGGATTTGAAAATGGAATTCATCAACCCTTGAAATGTAGAAGGTGCATTGGTAAGGCCAAAAGGCATGAACAAAAATTCATAATGACCCTCATGAGTTCAAAATTATGTTTTCGGAATGTCTTCAGTCTTCATTCTAATTTGATGGTATCCTGAACGAAGATCCAACTTGTTAAAATAAATTGCTCCATGTAATTCATCCAATAATTCATAAATCACAGGAATGAGAAATTTATCTTTAATATTGAGCTCCCTTTAATCCGGACACATTCACCATGATCCATCCTTATTGTGCACCATTAATACGGGAGTAGAGAAAGAACTTTGACTAGGTTGAATTATACGAGCCTCTAAAATTTCTGTAATCATATGTTCAATTTCGCTCTTTTGTACATAAGGATATCTGTAAGGCCTGATATTTGGAGGAACACTTCCTAGAATCAAATGAATAGCATGATAATGACGACGAATAGGTGGGAGTCCTTTGGGTGTTTCAAACACCTTGGAATGATTGTCCAAGAAATTTTGGAGATCTGGAGAAATAGATGATTTTGATGTTGGAACTTCTAGTGAGCATAATTGTGCAATTACGCCTCGTTATTATTTCTTCATAATATTTTTCATGACATTAAAACTTATTATATTTCTCGGATTCCCTGCGATACCCCGTAATTTGAATTCCTTTCCTTCTGAAAAAAAATTCAAGAAAAGTTCTTGAAAATTAAAATCTACAGTCCCCAAAGATTGTAACCATTGTACTCCTAGTACAACATCAACACCTCCCATTGGAATAGAAAGCATTGGAATATTCAATACATATTCCCCCATGGTTAGCTTGACATTATGGAATTTTCCAGAGAAATTTATAGTTCTTCCATTTGCAACCATCACTTGACATTCTGGTGATGGGTATAGGAAACAATTCAATTCCTTGGCTACCTTACAATGAATATATTATGGGTACTACCTGAATCAATCAACACTATTGCATTTTTCTTCTTGATATGTCCTTCTATCTTGAGATTTTGAGGAGTGGTAATTCAACACCCATTAGGGGGGTATTTTAGAACCCAATACTAATATCTATTCTACAATATTCCCTTGGAATCAATTCAAATTGACTTTTCAAACAGCACTTACGCAATTCGAAAAAAAATACACACCTTTTTCTTGCTTTTGAGGAGCTCGATATTGAAACTAAATTATCTTTGCGATTTCAAATCTTCAATACTTGAAATTCGGTCCTGTAGTAGCCCTCTGAATCTTCTTTCCAATTCCGCAGGTTTGACCTGATTTCAATTCTTCAAGGCAAAGTTATGCCCAATCTCCCACAATGACCTAATTATGGACTCGTTCAGTAGAGTGAATTTGTACAGCGTGCCACATGTCAATGTTTCCTCCTTCAGCTCTAAAATTGATAAACAAGAAAATACTATCTTTGTTTTTGTGACCATTTTCAAGAGAATTCCAATCTGATACTTAGAGAGAGAGTTATGATGATTTTCCCATAGTCACCTCTTTGGGATAAAATTCGAGAGCCTGAAAAAACCCTAATTTCCACAAATCATATCTCTGAAAATATTGCGAACCAAGATTTGAAATTTTTCCACGACGTTCCTCAGGATTTCAGCTTCACGTGAGACAAATTTCAACTTCTGAACCTTCGTAGAAAATTTTTAAAGCGCAAATGCCACGATGACCTGTTTGGAGCAGCGAAACCCTAGAATCCAAACTCTGATACCAAATGTTATGAAACTAGCTCCAAAAATAGAAGAAAAGAGAGATCAATGCCTTCGAAATAAGCCACTTCGAGGGGGAAACCTCCTTAAAAATACATAAATGAACAATTCTTGGATGATACAAATGACAAAACCTCCTTCTATATATAGGAGTCCATGGGGTCACAATATAATCCTAGCCGACCTAACAATAATAATGTAAGGGCACGATAATAACAATATTGGGGTTACATGGGTACAACAATAAATATAAGGGGGTTACACTAACAACGATAAGGGACTACACTAGTAATATAGAACCTAACACACCATCACTTTGATATCTGTTGAGTAATGCAGTAAGATTATTTCCCATATCGAGAAATTTGTTTTCTTTTAGATTCATTATAAAAGTAAGGGGAATACCATGGCCCTAAGAAAGGGTCCCTCCATGTAGCAGAAGCAAGTTGATATGGTCGTGGAATAATACAGGGACATCTTCTCCACACCAACAAGAGTACCCTTGTATTGTCAAGTCAAGCACTCAATCGATTTGAATCCTAGAGCTGCTCTATCCAATAGGCCAATATACTGTCGATCTCTTTTAGAAAAAAAAAGGAAATCAATTGGCAGATCCAGGCCCTGCTGCAAAAATGGCACATCCGACCAAGTTCCTCACCTTGTGGGAGCCCAATTGTACTCGTACATAAGAAGGATGGGACCTAGAGACTCAACATTAATTATCGAGCACTAAATAAAATTACTATTAATAACATGTACTCGATCCCATGGATTTCTTATATTCTTGACCAACTCAAGGGGGCCAAGTAATTTAACAATATTTATTTGAATTCCATCTATCACCAAGTTCTAATAGAGCCCACAGATGTATGGAAGACTGCCTTCAAATCCAAGGAGGGCCTTTTTGAGTGGTTGGTCATGCCTTTGGGGTTAACAAATGCCCCTGCAACTTTTATGTGGTTGATGGATGACAACTTGTGGCCTTTGAAAAACTCATTTGTGGTTGTATATTTGGATGATATCCTCATCCTCGGCAAGAGTTGGGTAGGGCACTTGTAACATATTCAGCAGGTCCTTCAAACCCTACGGCAAGAAAAGTTATGTTCCAACTTGGATAAGTGCTCCTTTGGCATGGACCAGGTCTAGTATTTGGGCTACATAATCAACGAGCAAGGCATTAGTGGAAATTTTAGCCTAAAAGTGGCCTCCTGAGGAAAAATAATAAAATAATAGTTAAAACAATAAAATAAGGGTTATGAATTTCGGAGGGAAAACAAAAAAACTACTTTTTTAATTGTATTTTCAACTTATATCCTTATTGATTTACTCAAATTTCAAGTTTATACACTCATTAGATGTAGAATTAAATTCTAAATCCAACGAGTACCCATTATGCATACTTTTGAGAGGACCCACATTGATAAATATTGCAAATACATTGAAAAAGCGTGTTAAAACACATTTTTTTAATGTATCTGCAATTTTTTATCAAGGTGGGTATTCTCAAAAGTATGCATAATGGGTATTCGTTGGATGTGGAATTTAATTCCGCATCTAATGAGTGTCTAAACTTGAAATTTGAGTAAACCTATAAGGGTATAAGCCAAAAATACAATTACAAAAAGTAGTTTTTCTTCTTTTCCCTCCAAAATATTTACATGTACCCCTTTTAAATTTAAAACATATTGATTGATTTACATATTATGACATGGAAAATACATGAAAATTTCATGGGCACTTTTAGGCTGAAATTTCCTCTAATGCATGCATGTGGATCTGGCTAAGATCCAAGTCATTCGGGATTGGCTAGCCTTGACTACTATGATAGAGCTTCAAACCTTCTTTGGTATTGCAATTTTCTACTGGAGATACATGTTGGGGTTCTCTCATATTTCGTGACCCTTGAGTCAAGTTACCATGGGGCAGAGAAAAATCAAAGTTTTTTTAATCTGAGGCACGAAAGAAGGAATTTGTTGAATTGAAACACTACCTTTTCTCTATACCAATCCTCACCTTCCCATACCCGCAAAAACCATTTGAGATTGAGACGGATGCCTCAAATTATGGTGTTGATATGATCCTCATACAACAAGGGCATCTAGTGGCCTATCACAGTGAGACACTCTCTAATATAGTTCGTAGGTACCCCAACTATGATAAGGAGATGTATTATATCGTTCATGCCTACCGGTAGTGGAAGCATTATATTCTGGGAAAAGAGATGATCACCCACAAAGATCACCATCCTCTTAAATTTAACTACCTGTAGGGGAAGTTATAGAATGATCACCATAAAAAATGGTCCACATACTTGCAAAAATTCCATATGAACACAAAGTACAAGAAGGGAAGCACCAATCACGTTGCAGACTCGCTTAGTTGACCCCCAATTGTGGCTCTGAGCATCGTTCTCAACTCTTGTGGGCATAAGACCTCTGGATGCCCACCACTATATGAAAGTGACTCAAAGTTCGCTTCCACCTACAAGATGTTGATGGGTGGAAAGCCAATTCCAAAATTCCTCCTTTAGGATGGAATTTTGTGTTATCTGGGACATCTTTGTGTTTCTTCAAGCAAGCGTGCCAAGATGATTTTGGAGGAGCATTACAGAAGGGTTACAGGACACACTGTCTTCGAGAAGACAGTGGTAGTAGTGTAGAAATATCTTTATTGGCCCAAAATCCGACATAATGTTGGAAAATATATCATATATTGCTTCATGCCATCGCTAAGCCAACCATTAAGAAGAAATGCATGTACACTCCTCTACCTACTCCTAGATGACCTTGGGAATCCATCTCCATGAAATATATTTTTGGCCTTCCTCCTATAGAGCATGGTAATGATTGTGTATTTGTGGTCGTCGATATATTTTCCAAGATGGCCATATTGATGGCCTAGGAGAAGAGCATCACAATAGAAGACACTTGTTGGGTGTGGACCCTGATTATCTTGTTTATTTTGTATCGCAGCGTTGGACCCCTATACCTTAATGGGGCGGCAACGCCACTTGTAATTAAATGTTTCCTGGGGGGTCCAGGGGGGGTGGCTGTGACTTTATGGAGCCCCCCCTTAGCTAGGGGTTTCGGGGGCAGCGCCCTCAAAGCTAAAAACAGATGTAAAATTTCCTTGTAAAAGTATAGTAATTTCTAGTCAATCTGGATCGTTCATTAGGAGGATGATCTAATGGTAGAAGTTATGTTTAGTTTAGGGTTTTTTGCCCTAGAAGGCAACCCCTCGCTTTTATGAGGGTATTGTATTGTGGCTGTGTATTGTATGTGTATTCTCAGAGCGAGAAACATATAGGGAGACTGTGATAGAGAGCAGAGGATATTACAACAGATCTGTTGTAGGTTGTGTCTCTTCATTTTTTTGGATAATAGAAAGGAAGGACTGGCTTTTCGGGGTGGACGTAGCCCAAACTGGGTGAACCACGTATATCTGTGTCTCCCTGGTTTTATGTGTTTTGTGTGCTTGTGTTTTCCGCATATTTTAAGTGTTGCACTACTCTATAACATATAGAATTTTCTAACAACACTTCCAAAATATTCTTTATAAGAGTGTGGGTACATTTTTGGATTCCATAGACCATTATATCAGATCGCGATAATAGGACGTTAAGCTATTGGATTTCCTTCTTCACCTTGTCCTGAGAATGAGCCACATTAGACGGTTCGAAACGTCGACCAAATCCTAATGATGTGATTAATCCGAAAGACATTTTTCTAAACTATTATTTATTGAGAAAATCATATTATAAACCCAATGTATATAAACTCTAAAATAAACATAATTGGCCATGGTTGACCATGAATGATTTTCATATCGACACAATTTTTGTTACAATGTGTTGGACTATAGTTGACCATGATTGATTTTCATATTGAGACAACCTTTGTCCTAATACAACGTTGGACCAAGAAAAAAGATTTTTTCATAATATGACCATAAACCCTATAATTATTATTATTATTATCAATAAATAATAATTATTTATTTAAATAATTGTTATTGATAATAGATAATAATTATTATTTATTATTTATTTAGTTATTATTAATTATTAATAATTTTATATTTATTTATTATTAATTAGTGTATTTTTTTAATATGATTTTATTATTATATATTTATCAATGGTTTTCATGGTAGATACAAATGAAAATTTAGACATACACCAACCACATAAATTAATTAATAATTATTTTAATAAAAAAGAATTAATTAATTAATTAATTAATTAATAATTTTTACTTATTTAATAATTAAAATAATATTTATAATTATAATTAATTAATTGATTATGGTTAATATCATTATGGCTTATAGCATGAATCCATTTTGTTTATAATATTTATCTTTTTATCTCTTTATTAATAATAATTAATTAATTAATAATTATTATTTATTTCATAATAATTAATAAAAGAAATAATACTAATTATTTTAATAATTAATTATAATTATAATTATTTAAAATTATAATTAATTAATTATTGTTAATATCATTATGGTTTATACCATAAATCCATTTTATTTATAGTATATATTTTTTTATGAACAATAATTACTAATTATTAATATTGATTAAATATTAATAATTATTAATTAATAATTTTTTAATTATAAACATTTATTAACCATATGTATTAATTTCGTTATGCTAATTTATAAGTTGAATAACACTCACTAACCTTCTTGCAATTCATTTTTAAATAAATTTTTAATTTTACTTTCAATATATTTAACTATACTAATTCCTAACTACCTCTATCTTCGGTATTCCTTCCCGAGCTTCGAGATTTGCTAATATAATTTACAACAGTAAATTAGTAATAAAATCATTTTCCTAATAACAATATTTTTTTTAAAGCAACATATTATTAATAAAATTATCCTCATTCTACTAACCAAATCATTTTTCCACCTAAAATGTAAAATGGCCTCAGAAATTTATATTAATTTAACCTAGATAATTCAATTTATCTTACCAATTTATCTTACCAATTTATTTGACAAGGATGTGTCAACAACGTGAATATGGATGTTGCATTTATAAAAAAACACTTGTATACATGTCACTTTATATATGCAATTCACTATAATCACAATGATTCAATCCAATTAGAGGTTGTGAGGTTTATATATATGTATGTATTATTTTTTATTATTTAAATTATAATTTTGAATATTTAAATGAATATAAAATATTTTAAAAGTTTCTTCAGAAACTTGGATAATGTGAAATACACAATTTGAATTTAAATTTCAATATAATTTTGGTAGATTTTAGACTAAATTAACTTTTAAATATAGTTGAAAAATGACCAAAATATAAAGTAATTATATCTTTAATTTTCATATTTAAATGTAACTATATATTTTATTTATTTTAATGAAAGAGAAACTAATTAATAACACAATTTTTATTTTCATTTTTATTTATTGTCAATATTTGTTTTAGTGAAATGAATCTTCCACTCACCTTTAACATATTATAATTGAGAATATTAAAATTTTTTAAATGCTTTAACGTGGTAATATCAAGGACTTTAAATTATGGGCCATTGCATCAAGAGGCGCTCTCCAGTTGAGTATCCTAGAGATGTTGTAATGTAATGTTTAACATTTTGACTAAGTCAAATCACATAAAATTAAATTAAATTAAATTAAAAGACTAATGCAATGTAAACATTTTAATTGGGTAAAAATAAATAATAAAATAACAAAATAAAAATAACCATATAAAATAAAATAATAACAATAATAATAAAGACTCATGACAATGAGAATTCATGGCATTGACCATGGTATTCATGCGGAATATAGCCTATTTAAAGAGGGGGAATTAAACCAACCTAGATCCATCTCAAGTCTCGATCTACAAAGTGCCAAAATATGTTTTCATCTCAAGGGATTTGATCTCTCTTGGCACTTCGTAGATTCGGATTTGAGATGGATCTAGGTTGGTTAATATTAATTGAAACTTTCATTATGAACTAACAATATTGTTATTTACAAAGTCAAGTTTATTTAACAATCTCTCCCTATCACCTAGGTCTATGTACTTTACATAGACAAATTTTCACATGAGTTTCCATTTACATGTACTTTACAATTTCCATTTGAAAAGTGATTTTATTTGGTTATTATTTTCCCATCATTCTTCACACCTACTAACACTATGTACTCTCATTATGTCACTTCAAAAAAACCAACATTATTTCTTATAGCACACAATGCATAATCCCAAGTTAAAAGTATATTTATTATGTAATATCGTGGACCATCACCAGCAGATACTTCCAACCACTGTGGGAAATAGGATCACTACTTGGTGGGGGGGGGGTGTGAATCAATAGTGATAACGATTTCAAAAAAATAAAACTTTTTCTGTAGTATTTTAATAAATTCATCACTTAACAAATAAGCAATGGATTTGAACATGTAACTTCAACTATAATTAGCACATGAGAGCCCTAACATATTAAAGAAACATGCACAATGAGACACAAATCATCACACCACATAGAAACACATGATATCTGGTGGAAAATCCCCTTCCGGTCAAAAACCACCTTTTTTGGTGTTGCACTACTCAATATATTTTATTATCTATTAAGAAAATCATTACATAGAGAGTACAATATTGAAACTATATGTTGTAGAATAATTTGACTCGGCTAAAAGTCAAGAGAGGTCCTGAGCAATTCAAGATTGTTGAGGACCAGTTGTTAGAATTTCAAGAAAATCTGCAATATGCTCAAAAGGATAACCATAAGCGCAACGAGGATTCATCATCACATGTGCACTAGAACCAGAGTCAGGAAAGCAACAACAACATTGGAAGTGAAATATAAGCCAGAGGAGCAGGAAAGAAGAAAAGTGTGCAGCAAGGGTCAAGTCGGACTTATTCGCATGCAAAACAGTTCACGAGTTGGGCGATTGATGTGCTCAGAACATTGCACACAGGTCAGAGTCAAGTCATGAAAATGTACGTGCAGAACAATGTTTAGAAGCTTAATCACAATTGCATGTGGAAGGCTTGATCGCATATCACAAATCGCAATCGCAAGCTCAGGAGGAAAGGCACTAAGGAACATGTTATAAAGGTCAAAATGTGAAGTGCGGTAAAGTTTCATATCGCCATTTGCGATTTGCGATCAGCCCCACCTCCACTTGCCATGTCATCCTTACCTTTATCGCACATCGCACGTCACAAGTTCAGGAGGAAAGGCGCTAAGGAACGTGTTAAGAATGTCGATATGTGAAATCTGATACGAAGATCGGATGCGATATAGTTTGAAGCTCGAATCTGAAGTATTTAAAGTCCAGTCGTGGGATCCTCTCACACATCACGCATCACAAGCTCAAGAGGAAAGACGCTAAGGAACAAGGTTGAATCACCAAAGTGCAAAGTGCGGTAATGAAGCAGACGCGATGGAAGTTATCGCTAAAGTATAAAGGTTTTTAAGTCCGGGTACAGGGGTTTTTCCTTTGTAAAAGTCGCATCGAAGGGCAAAAGCAGATTATAACATATAACATTGGAATGATGAGATGCGACAGAGAAGTGGATTCGATATAGTTTTCAAAGGTAACGAAATATATTTTAAAGTCCAGTCTTATGGTAGTTATAAGGGAAAGTATGAATGTAGGACAGGCTCGGGTAAGGAAACACTTGGCCACGTGCAAAACAGTGTCGTATGCATTGCACCTTGTAATAAATGGGAGCTTGAACATAGTGGTGGTGGACTTAGGTAAGTGACCCGAAACAGAGCAATGGAGAAGAGAAGACGGAGTGTCACGGGCATGAGCAGAAGAGGCAGAGTCGGGTTGTAGGTGACATGGTGATAATGATCGAAACGCAAAAGCATGGGCAAAGTCGGGTGGATATGCATTTATGCAAACTGTTACGATATCACAGCAGAAACGGAAGGAGACACATCAGCAACAAATCATATTCAGCAAAAGGATTATATTTCAAGTTTTATTTTGTTTTCTTTATTAATATTGAAGCTACAATGATGTCCTCGATTGCAATGTAATAAGTAGTTTAACAATTTAGGTAGTCTAGGAGTTTCAAGAAGCTCGAGCAGTTGAAAACTGATTTTGTTTGTATTTAAGGAAGTGAGAAAGAGAGAGGAGGGGTTCCGAGTTCTGGACCTCTTGGGGACTACATTTTTCACTTCTTTTTCTGATGGGTGAATGAAAGAAGCATCAAGTTTCCTGCAACTATTGATGGTGATTTTTTCCTCTTGTGCCATTTTATGTGGTTTCCTCCTTGAATGAAGTGAAGTAAAGAAGCAGCTGGTCTTTGATTTACTTTTGTAAGTAAGAGTCAAATAGCCTTAATAATCTCTCCTTCACTCCATCTCTTCTCTCTTCACAAATTCTCTCTGAAACATTAAAGTAATAGATTCTATGTTTACAACATATTATTTTGAGTTTCCTCTCTCTTCACAAACTCTCTTTGAAACTTTAAAGTAATAGATTATGTGTTTACATCATATTAGTTTGAGTTTCCTCTCTCTCCATGAAGTTCCTCTAAAACTTAAAAGTAATAGATTCTGTGTTTACAACATATTACTTGGAGTCTCCCCTGTAGTTCTTCTTCTCCATTCAGATATCAGCAGTCAATGGCATTGTGAAATATTTTATTATTCCAGATCATTAAGGATTTTAGAAAACTAGTTTCCAGTGGGATAGAACCGAGACCTCATGATAAAATTATTCTGTGACACACTTTTAAAATTTCTTAAGCACTGATTCCTTTCACAATTGAGGGATTGTCTCTTAAGATACAACATTTTTTGGCGTCGTTGCTGGGGACGAAGGCACGAAGTTATTTTTCACTATGTATTGAGATATATTTCTTGATGGTGAACAAGATTTAGATATAAAATTTGGTTCTTTATTATTCACCTGGAAACTCCACTAATGAATATTTCATTACATAAGGAATTTTGGTAGCAAGAAAATGAGAAAGAATTGCGGAAAAAACAGGTATCAGAGTTTGAATCTTTTAAAGGAAGTTTAATTTTTCACTATCAGTTTAGTGGCGTATTTTCCCATACATATCAAGAAGATTGTTTCCTGCTTTATATTCTCATAATATTATAGGCCCAAAAAGTACATTCTTTATTGAAAGAAGAAGATTTTTCTTCTGCTTGTACTATTGATCTTGACACATCTTTATCTCCTAAATATGAGGAGAGAGATGATTGTTGCATTACAATTCCTGAATATAGTCAGTCACAGTCTGGGCATAAAGGTGATGATTCATCAACTTTGGGTGATAACACTCTGTCTCACAAGAAATTGACTTCTTTTCAGCTCAAAAACAAAGAAATCTTTAAACCCCTGAAGCTACCCACAATTCTCCATCAATATCCCTCAAAAGGATTCTAATTTTTTCCAAGTTTCTCTAGAGACGTGAAGGATATTTCAGTTGAATAACATATCTTGGAATTTGAGTACTCTGTGGAAAAATTTCAAATTATTTATAAAGATGTGGCTTTAAGGATGTTTTTTCATTCATTAAAGTAGGGTGCTCGGCAATGGTTCCAGTGTTTGGAAGAAAGTTCAATTAGTTCATGGCAAGGTTTTCAAGATTATTTCTTAGATATTGGGGCGAGCGTAAGTCATATGAAAAAAACCTTTGGGAATTGTATTCTATCCAAAGCAAGAGAAATGAATCAATCGTTGAGTTTAATAGGAGGTTTCAAAAAATTTATTTTAGCATGCCAAAAGAAATTCGACCTCCTGAAGCTGCAGCTATGGTTTACTATTTGAGGGATCTTTCTACTGTCTTGAATTTTTATCTCAAGGAGAGAAAGCCTTTCACTCTAGAGCCGATGTTTCTTTATGCACGTGAAATCGAAGATAATGTTTGGCCTTGTAGAAATTTTCCCTATCATGTTGAAAGAACAAGTTTTGTTGAAGACAAGGGGGCTTGTCAAGAAAACATTGGAATTGCTTTACAAGAAAATGCAAATTCAGAGATGAAAAAGGATTTTGAAATAGTGTCAAAGGATTCCTGTATTGCTAAAACAAAAGAATTTAAGCATTCTGAAGGTTCTGGTCAAAAATTTGTTGCAACAATTGAACTACATGTTGAAAGCCTAGAAGATCATTACAATTTTCATTTTAATGATTTTGTGAACAATGGAGAAACTAGTGGAGCTCCTCAAGTATGTTTGCAGGAGGGGGAATATTTTTGTCAAGAATTGGCATTATACGAAAAGCATCAACACTATGAGGAACAAATCTTAGATATCTCTTTTCGGCCTAAATGGTTGTCAACAGAAAAAAACAATTAATCTTCTCACATACAACCTCAAATTGAGGAGTCAAGAAGTGAAGGAAGTTGTCATTCTCAAAGAAGTCTACATCAGCAAGATGTTCAATAAAAGGAGGCAGCAAAAAAGTAGTCTCATCAGTTCTATGATCTAGTAGCGGATTATATGAAAACTTTATTTTGTCAGCAACAAGTTGTTATCACTCTGTAATTTGTAATATTGGTAAGAAAAAATGATAGAGAACAACATCAAACCACTTTGGAGTCCGTAACCTAGCCTACCTAGACTCAGAGAGGGCTCTCTATGTTTTATGATTTAACTTGATAATTCTAAATGTTGATATTAGGCTAGTTACAGTGATGGTAGTAATGGTTGTTTTTTATTGATTTTGTGGTTGGATGAGTAGGTCTGCAAGGACTAATCCATTGGGCTATGGAGTCAAAGGTTGGATTGGCACGTTAACGTTCAAGAGCATCATAGGGAAAGCTAACTGTGCTAAATGGATCTTTAGAGTTATATGAATTATGAGGTGAAATAAATAGTAAGGTTTAGTAGTGAATAAAGAGCAGTTAAGAATTCTTTAATCAGACTTTAGCAAAAAACATTAAGATTGTAAATGCAAATAAAATTAAGGTGCTCCAAAAATAAATCTTAATCTAAAATTTCCGATTTACAATTAAATGAAAAAATGCACAAAAGGGAAAGCAACAGAAACATTTAAAACAAAGAAGTAACACATCACCATTTTAACATAGCTCAAGAATCCTATAAACGATCTTTGATTATTGATGTCCAACTCCAACATTACAGTCCTCCAATATAGTAGTTCTTACAATGCAGGGGCTAACAATATCCAACCCTTCATAATGGAAATTCAAGTAGTATTTAACTAAAACTTTAGTCGGTTTCCCTAATCTACTTTGGAAAATTCATTAATTACAAACAAAATGAAATTAGACAAGTGTGGCCATGCAAGGCGCAAGCAGAAATATCTGACAAAACATCGCCTTTAGAATTAATTTTGGGCAGCTCTTCATGGATCTAAAAACTTCGATGGCTCTTTGTAAGATCAAAAAGTAGGCTTGAAGGTGGCTGTGATGATCATGAAGAGGCAACGAATGGTGGCTTTTACATCTGGCCCTGTTTTTCAAAAAACTAGTGTTGGGTAGTTAAATATGGTGCAGTGCTATCCACTTTCATTGATTGATGATGGTACTAATCTGTTTACTGCCTTTTCCTCTTCTGTTGGTATACCATAATAATTTTGTATGAACGCCCTTTGCCCGAATCGACCTCCTTTTCTTACGCTCCTTGTCGAGGATTATTCTACCACAAGTCCTTTTGCCGTGTTTAGCCTATTTCTTCACAAAATGGTGTAAAAACTCATTACCCGGACTTGAAATTCTGTAGACTTCAATTGAACTTTATCGCATCCACAGAAAATCGCACATTGCATGATTTAAAATTTATGATAAGAGAAAATGGATTGGCGATGCGATGCGAAGAGGGAGGTAACGTGGCAGGTGAGGTAGGAACCGACCACATCACAAATCGAAATTCAGAAGGTTTTTCTATAAGTATCAGAAGGTAAACTCTAAAACACGCGAAGTGCAAAGTGCGGGGAGAGAGAAGTGACGTGGCAGGTAAGGTGGGACCGACCGCATCACAAATCATAAATATTAGGTTTTTTTATGAGCGCGGGGGTTAAATACTAAAACTTGTGAAGTGTGGTACGCAATTGGGACCCACCCGCATCGTACATCACAATATTTATGTTTTACCACATATCGTTGAGTTTAGATTTTGGGAAAGGTGGTAAGCGCTAAAATCCACAAAGTGCGATTTGTACTATCGGAGGATGATGTAGCGGAATGGAGATGGAGCCCACTGCATTGGCGGAGTTTATAAAGCGGTGAAAGGTTTCTGCGGTAAGGTAAGGTTTATGAGGTTTCTTTGTATTTCAAGTGGCTTGAAGTGGGGGGCGGAGCTGCTATGGGGCCAACCGCATCGCAAATTAAACAAGATACATTGCGGGTGCTTAACGGTAAGTTATAAATTGTGTGATGCGATATATCGCAAATCGACGATCGCAAGTTTTAAGGGTTGGGGAAATGGAATAAGTTATAATTTGAAAAATGCGATGGATTGTGGGGGAAAAGGTGACGTGTCAGGGAGAATGGCCCCACTTTAATCGCAATTGGGGAAATGGGAAGGCAGAGGTAAAACAATGATATAGCGATGAAAAGGTAAAGTAGAAATATAAAGTGGAAAGGTGGAAAAGGGTGAATTTTAATGTTTTTTGAAGGAAAATAAAATGAAACAGAATTCTGGCGGGTGAATGGGTCCCACTTCATCACATATCACCTTTGGAAACTTGCGACATGCGATGAGAGACAAAGATTTTAAGGAGGATAAGGGTTGAATGCGACGGTCTGTTATATAAAATTCGAAGTTGGTTTTCGGAGGGGTCCTAAGGTGGTAGGCGGTATTTTGAAAGGGGGGTGAGAAATAACTATGAGTTGACATGTCGGAGTAGGGCCCAGACTTGAAACTGCCCATTTCGAAACCCCCTTCATGTTTAAAGTTAAAAGGCTAAGGGGGGTGTGAAATGCATCCAAAACCGTCAGATGTGGAGGTGGGGGAACAAGGATGGTTAACGGAGATGGGTCGGGGATAGGCGGTGATGTGAGGTGGAGAGTCCGGGTATGAGAGTCGAGGGAGTAAAAATGAAACTTAGGATAAGAGGAATAACAAAGGGGCGGGGCTAAAAGATATGCAATGTGGTTGAGGACTTAGGATAAAACTCTCGCCTGTAATCCCATAAGGTCCCAAACTTGAAAAAAATCATCCCTTTTCAAACCTTTAGAGAAAAATTTGAACTCTTTAGTTTGATTACAGGAAACAATGAGGCAGTTTTTAGGCTGCAAACTTATAGCATGAACTTTGCATTTCTCCTTTTTAAATACCCTCTTTTCTTCTTCTTTTGTTTCTCTTCATCTTTCTTTGGAAAATACTTTGAATATTGACATCTATGTACAATATGAAAAATTTGTAAAGAAAAAGTACACAGTCACCTTGTGATACTATAAATTACATGGTTCTAACAGTGGCTCCAGCGAGGGATGGCAGCTCTTTCAGGAGGTGTCAAGAACACCGCAGACTAGTATCCTGATCCATTGGGTTGATCCCACAACGTGTATCTTGATCTGTCAGACAACTTAGTGATTGGAAACTAGTTGATTGTTCCTCCTAACTTTGACTGATAAAAATAGGCCACACGCTTGGCCAACTAGCTTATTAGCATACTAAAATCTGAACTAAAACTACAATTGAATTTATCCACTGCAATCCATCAAGTTGAACATACTGCTGCACCCTGAAAACTTGAATGGTGAAACTAGAACTAAGCTGAAACTAAAGTCTGAAACATACTGATTTGAAAATGAAAAGTAATCTAAAACTAAAATTTGAAAGATGCTCAGAGTACCGAGCTTATTTTCCCACCTGCCTACCGTAATCTAACTTGGAGATGATATATACACTAAGTGAACTCCTTTCTCCAATGCAACCAATCAAGTAAATGACTGCATGATTGATTCATGTTCACCTTTTTGAGTAGGCTGGAAAAACAAAAGGGCCACTCCCATCTTACTTGCCTTTGAACAACAGTGCTCAAACTTTTCCTTAAACTCTGCAACAAACCATTCCTGGCATAACATACTCCTTCTTTAGATGATTCTAAGAAACCAGCAAAAGGATCTTGGAACAATACCTGGCCCTAAGGATTTAAATAACAAAATTCATCTGGGGTTGCTCCTTGTTCCACTTTTTCATGCTCATGATCCTTCTGAAAGAGAATATCTACACATTCTTTATGGTCATCTGACATGGCATCCTCATTAATACCACTATGCTATCCTCAAGAAAACCTGATATGTCTTGACTGAGTTGGTTGAATTCTATTTGAAGGCCATCATTTTGATGAATAGGAGCGCTCTCTGGCAATAGGCCTTCTTGAGAAGGTAGAACAACATCAGTCTCAATCTGTTCTTCTGTTTCTTCATGAGGAAATGATTCAGTACATAAGTCAACAGAGAACAAATAGAAATAATCTCTTCACTACATAAAAATTTAGAGGCTGGATGCCTGCTTAGAATCTGAATAATTTCTTCTTTACTCAAAGGAGGAGGAAATCTTTGTTTGCTTTGGACTAAACAACAATTTTTTTCTTTCTCTTGTGAAGACTAATCATGAGACTAAATGTCTTCTTTAACCTCACACAAAAGAGAAGATGAACTATCATTTGTCCCCACAAAGAGATCTTGTGGATCTTCTTTCATTTCCTGTTTGCTTTCATTTTCAACTAAATTCTCTTGGTTGTCATGACAGTTAACTTGAGAATGAAATTCATGAATTGCTTCAAAGAGATCCTCAGGATGCCAATTTCCTAAATATTCGTCAATATTTACAAGGTATTGTATTAGATCCTCAGATTGATCACAACAATTTTCAACTAATGATAAATATGGAGAATTTTCTTTATAATGCTCATAAAACACCTTGTGTAAATATTTTAAAGAAAACAAACTACCAGGGTTCAAACCTCCATACCATTCCCTTATTTCCATTCTAATGTTACCATGAACATCTTCATGAGGAAATATTCATGCCATTTGAAGTTCAACCTCCATGAGTGTATATGAAATTTAATGAGATGTAATAAAGCATTATCAACCTTCTCATCTTGAAAAATAGGAAGATTTTTGTCCCAATTTACCTGAGGCATTTTATGTGGAAATCCAGGAATGTGATCTCTATTCATTGGGGCATACCTACGTTGTATTCTTGGATCCATCTTGTCAATCAGTCAGAGAGTGGGGTCATTTTATATTCACAACCAATCTAGATTATTCTACTAGTGGAGTCTTTATCTCAACTAAAAACTGTGGAGTCGCCAAGTGGATGATTTCAACTTTATTGTGTCTGGATGGTGTCCACCATCAACAACCAGATACCAATCTTGGAACATAATTGAATCATACAATATTTTGATTGGGGTTTTTTATTTCTGATGATATATTAATCTTTTTCAATAACTCATTCCCCAGTGTGGTCATCATTATGTTATCTCTCTGTAATTTGTAAGATTGGCAAGAATAAACGACATAGAACAACATCAAACCATTTTGGAGTTTGGGACCTAGCCTTCCTAGACTCAGAGAGGGCTCTCTATGTTTTATGATTTAACTTTATAACTCTAAATGGTGATATTAGGCTAGTTACAGTGATGGTAGTATTGGTTGCTTTTGATTGATTTTGTGGTTGGATGAGCAAGTCTGCAGGGACTAATCCATTGGGCTATGGAGTCAAAGGCTGGATTGGCATGTTAACATTCAAGAGAATCACAGGGTAAGATAATTGTGCTAAATCGATCTTTAGAGGTATATGAATTATGAGGTGAAAGAAATACTAGGGTTCAGTAGGGACTAAAGAGTAGTTAAGAATTCTTTTATCAGACTTCAGCAGAAAACATTAAGATTGTAAATGCAAACAGAATTAAAGTGCTCTGAAAGAAAATCTTAATCTAAAATTTCTGATTTACAACTAGATGAACAGATCCATGGAATGGAAAACAACAGAAACATTTAAAACAGAGAAGTAACACATCACCATTTTAACACAGCTCAAGAATCTTGTAAACGGTCTTTGATTATTGATGTCTAGCTCCAAAATTATAGTGCTCTAATATAGTAGTTCTGGCAATGCAAGGGATAAAAATATCCAACCCTTCATAATGGAAATTCAAGCATTATTTAACTAAAACTTGAGTCGGTTTCCCTAATATACTTTGGAAAACTTCATTAATTACAAACAAACTGAAATTAGACAAGTGTGGCCATGCAAGGCCTGAGCAAAAATCTCTGACAAAACACCGCCTATAGAATTAATTTTGGGCAGCTCTTCATGGACCTAAAAACTTTGATGGCTCTTCGTAAGATCAAAAAGTAGGCTTGAAGGTGGCTTTGATGATCAGAAGAGGCAACGAATGGTGGCTTTGACATCTGGCCCTACTTTTCAGAAAACCGGCATTGGGTAATTAATTATGGTGCAGTGCTAGCCACTTTCATTGATTGATGATGGTGTTGATGTGTTTACTGCCTTTTCCGCTTCTACTGGTATACCATAACAGTTCTATATGAATGCCCTTTTCCCGACTCGACCTCCTTTGCTTACGCTCCTTGTCAAGGCTTATTCTACCACAAGTCCTTCTCTCATGTTTAGCCTATTTCTTCACAAAATGGCGTAACAACTCATTAGCTGGACTTGAAATTATGTATACTTATGTTATGAACTTTATTGCATCCAAAGAAAATCGCACATCATACGCTTTATAGTTTATGATAAGAGAAAAGGGATCAGTGATGTGATGCGAAGAGGGAGGTGACGTGGTAGGTAAGGTGGGACCCAACCACATCACAAATCACAAGTCAAAAGGTTTTGCTATAAGCAATGGAAGGTAAACTCTAAAACACACAAAGTGTGAAGTGCGAGGAGAGAGAAGTGACGTGGCAGGTAAGGTGGGACCGACCGCATCGCAAATCACAAATATTAGGTTTTGTTATGAGCCTAGGGGTTAAATACTAAAACTTTCGAAGTGTGATACGCGATTAGGACCCACCTGCATCGCACATCGCAGTATTTATGTTTTACCGCATATCGTTGAGTTTAGAGTTTGGGAAATGCAGTAAGTGCTAAAATCCATGAAGTATGATTTGTGCTATCGAAGGATGATGTCGCAGAATGGAGATGGAGCCCACTGCATCGGCGGAGTTTATAAAGCAGCGAAAGGTTTATGCTGTAAGGTAAGGTTTATGAGGTTTCTATGTATTTCAAGCAGATTGAAGTGGGGGGCGGAGCTATTGTGGGGTCAACTGCATCGCAACTTAAACAAAATACATTGCGGGTGTTTAACGATAAGTTATAAAATGTGCAATGTGATATATCGCAAATCGGTGATCGCAAGTTTTAAGGGTTGGCGAAATGGAATAAGTTATAATTTTCCAAATGCGATGGATGGTGGGGGAAAAGGTGACGTGTTAGGGATAATGGCCCCACTTTAACCGCAATCAGGGAAATGGGAAGGCAGAGGTAAAACAATGATATATCAATGAAAAGGTAAAGTAGAAATATAAAGCGGAAAGGCGGAAAAGGGTGAAGTTTAATGATTTTTAAAGGAAAATAAAATGAAAAGGAAGTTTGGCGGGTGAATGGGTCCCACTTCATCGCATATCATCTTTGGAAACTTGCGACATGCGATGAGAGGCAAAGTTTTTAAGGGGGATAAGGGCTGACTGCGACAGTCTATTATATAAAATCCGAATTTGATTTTTGGAGGGGTCCTAAGGTGGTAGGCGGTATTGTGAAGGGGGGGGGGGGTTGAATTAACTGTGATTTGATGCATGGGAGTATGGCCCAGACTTGAAACAACCCATTTCGGATCCCCCCTTCATGGTTAAAGTTCGAAGGCTAAGGGGGGGTGTGAAATGCATCGAAAACAGTCAGATGTGGAGGTGGGGATTAGAGATGGTTAACGTGGATGGGTCGAGACAGGTGATGTGAGGTGGAGTCGGGATATGAGAGTTGAGGGAGTCAAAATGAAACTTATGATAAGAGGAATAACAAAGGGGTGGGGCTAAAAGATATGCAATGTGGTCGGGGAATTAGGATAAAACTCTCGCTCGTATACCATAAGGTCCCAAACTTGACAAAAAATCATCCCTTTTCATACCTTTAGAACAAAATTTGAACCCTTCAGTTTGATTTCTCTTCAGTTTGATTAGAGGAAACAATCAGGCAGATTTTAGGCTGCATATTTATAGCATGAACTTTACATTTCTCCTTTTTAAATACCCTCTTTTCTTCTTCTTTTGTTTCTCTTCATCTTTCTTTGGAAAAGACTTTGAATATTGACATCTATGTACAATATGAAAATTTTTCAAAGAGAAAGTACACGCGCTGATCCGAATGGAAAATGGTATCAACCCATGGTATTCATCTACCCATGTTATCCATCCACCCATGGAATTTACCCATGGTATTGTAAATGGTATCGACCCATGGTATTCATCCACCCATGATATTTATTTGCCTATGGTATTGTAAGTGACCCATGGTATGTATCCACCCATGGTATTCATCCACACATAGGATTTACCCATAGTATTGTAAGTGGTATCTACCGATGGCATCGTCTACGTATCTACACATGGTATTGTAACTAAAAAAAGGCTATAACAACAAGCCTCGCCAGGTATGACGATTTTCTACCACAATGTAGCTTCTACGCTTATTCTCTTTTTTAATAAAACAAGTTTCTTTGTGGTTTCATTTTCTTTGTGTTCTCTCTTTTTTCTGGCTTTCTAATTTTGCAAATCTTGTCAGATCCATTTCAATTTTTTTTAGATCTTGGGGGCCTCCCCTCAAGATCTAGATTAGTGGTATCAGAATCAGGTTATGCCTCCATGGGAATGAGGGTTTGAAACATATTTCAGTTTCAATGTTTTGCAACAATCTTCAGCAAAATCCATGAATTTTTTTGGGCGATGAGATTTCAAATCAGATCTGAAACTTTTGGTGAAAAATTTACAAAAAAAAAGAGACCAGATCTGGATTCCTTGCAAAAAAATATTGAAATTCAAAAAACAAATCGGCCAAATTGGCGTTCGAATGAGGGAGATATCGCTAATTCAAAATCAACAATGTTGAAGCAATTTTTCTGACGACAATTCATGGACGGTGGATCTCCTGTCATTTTTCACAATTTCTAGTGAAAAATTTCAGAAGAATGGATATATATCTAAGCTCCTCTTGAAAAATCACCCAAGTTAAAAAAAAATCAGTCGAATCGAAGTCCGGATGTGGGAGTTATCGTTGATTTAAAATCAATTATTTTTTCAAAAATTTTGTGACGGCGAGATAGTTCCAGCGCGAATCTGAGAGTCTAGAGTCTCCAGATAGTGGTTTCAAACATATGCAAAGATGCAGAATGATATTTCCATTTCCAAAAACAGGTTATAACAAATATTCTGAGTTATATTGATCGAGTTATGCTCATTTTAAATGTGGAGCAACATTCGGAGCGGGTTCTCTTTGGAGACGTGCCCTCCCACCCCGCTTTAGTAGGCACCTGCTTCACATTCATTAGTTTCAACATAGCATCGTTTGGCTTGGGTTATTTGGAGATGTGCCCTCCCACCCCAAGCTATGTAGGCACCTGCTATTTCATCAACAATCAGCATCACAGTTATGGGTCAACCGCACAAAATCCATTTCATCGAAGTCCATTTGCTAGGCCGCACACTGTTAGTAACACAGTTGGTCACAAGAATTACAGGGTATTTCTATCCTCGGATATTTGTTTGTCATGGTTTTGGTTCATCCACAAACCCTCACTTCATCGAAGTCCATTTTCTAGGCCTCACACTGTCGATATCACAATTGGTCACAAGCATTAGAGGGTATCTCTATCCTTGGATCTTCGTTCATCACGGTTATGGGTTAACTACACAAAACCCTTCTCTTCAATGGCTCTTCGTATTCAAAAAAGGCTTCTTAGGAGGTAACTTCATGCAATGGGGACCATTGCTTCTTAAGGAGGGAGGAATGATCCGGATGGAAAAAGGCATCAACCCATGGTATTCATCTACCCATGTTATCCATCCACCCATGGAATTTACCCATGGTATTGTAAATGGAATCGACCCATGGTATTCATCCACCCATGGTATTGTAAATGACATCTATCCATGATATTCATTCACCCATCGTATGTATCCACCCATGGCATTCATCCACACATGGAATTTACCCATGGTATTGTAAGTGGTATCTACCCATGGTTTTGACTCATGGTATCCACCTATGGTATCTACCCATGGTATTGTAACTCAAAAAAAGGCTATAAATAACAAGCCTCACTTTGTAAAAGGACATATTGTCCACCACAATGTACCTTCTACAGTTATTCTCTATTTTAATAAAAAAAAGTTTCTTTGTGGTTTTAATTGTTGTGTGTTCTCTTTTTTTTTTTCTGGCATTCTAATTTTGTAGATCTTGTCAGATCCATTTCGATATTTTAGATCTTGGGGGTCTCCCCCAAAGATCTGGATCAACAACAACTCACAGGATATTGCAAATTACAAGGTTCTAACACAAGAATTTATGCAAAGGTATGTGCAAAGCTTGGTATCCGGCAAACTTTCATGGTATCTCCCTATTATGATCTTCAAATTTCAACAGTATGGAGGCATTAGGCCTAACATGAAAATGTTGGATTGGTGCCATTGGAAGGTTGACTTCACCTGATTGAGTTCATACATGAATACATATGTAGGAGTTGTTCATAAATAAGCTCATAAGTTGAGCATTTTCAATTGTAGTATTTCTAGTTCGGTGTTTTCAGCTTAAGAATAAAGGAAGAAGTCCAAAGTGTAGTAGGTTTCAGGAGGATTTCATACTAGATTAACTCACATTTGGGATTGAAACCATGCCTAATAACGACTACTGATCTACAAGTTCTCTTTGACTCCATGCCCAATGAAGGATATTGTTATACAAGTTGTATTTGACTCCATGCCCAATAAAGGCTACTAATCTACAAGTTCTCTTTGACTCCATGCCAAATAAAGGCTATTGATCTACAAGTTCTCAACACTTTGCTACCAAAGTGTTGTCCCTAATTGGAGCCAGATGTTGTAGCATAATTTGACTCAGCTAAAAGTCAAGAGAGGTCCTGAGCAATTCAAGGTTGTTGAGGAACAGTTGTTAGAATGTCAAGAAGACCTGCAATATGCTCAAAATGATTAATATGCTCGAAAGGACAACCACAAGCACAACAAGGATTCATCATCACATATGCAGCTCGTAATCCAGAGTCGTGAAGGTAAAGAGATTAAAGTGCAATCTAAAGCTGTAAAAGGAGTGTAAAAGAAGAAAATCACATAGCAAGGGTCAAGCTTTCCAAGCTATTCACATGCAAAACAGCCTGGCAGCCCGGCCGACCGATGCTCGTAATACTTCGCACAAAGGTCGTGTCAAGTCATGCAAATGTATGTGCTAAACAATGTTTGGAGGCTTAATCACAATCTCATCTGGAAGGCCTGATCACATATCACAAATCACAATCGCAAGCTCAGGAGGAAAGGAACTAAGGAACATGTTATAAAGGCTGAAATGCAAAGTGCGATAAAGTTTCATATCACCTATTGCGATTTGTGATCGGCCCCACCTACACTTGCCACATCATCCCTACTGTTATCGCACATCACACGTCGCAAGTTTAGGAGTAAAGGCTCTAAGGAACGTGTTAAGAATGTCAATATGCGAAATGTGATACGAAGACTAGATGTGACATAGTTTGAAGCTGGAATTTGAAGTATTTAAAGTCCAGCCGTGGGACCCTCTCGCACATCACACATCGTGCATCACAAGCTCCAGAGGAAAGGCAGTAAGGTACAAGGTTTAATCACTGAAGTGCGAAGTCAGATAATGAAGGGGACGTGATGGAAGTTATCACTAAAGTCTAAAGTTTTTTAGGTCCGAGTACAAGAGTTTTTCCTTTGTAAAAGTCACATCGGAGGGAAAAAGTGAATTATAACATAAAATGTTGGAATGATGAGATGCGACAGAGAAGAAGATGCGATATAATTTTCAAAGGTAATGGAATATCTTTTAAAGTCCAGTCCTACGACAGTTACAAGGGAAATTCTGAACGCAGGACAAACTTGGGTAAGAAAACAATTGGCCACGTGTAAAACAATGTCATATGCGTTATGAATTATAATAAATGGGAGCTTGTACACAACGGTGGTGGACTTGGGTAAGTGACCCGACACAGAGCAAAGGAGAAGAGAAGACGGAACGCCATGGGCACAAGCGGAAGAGGCTAAGTCAGGTGTTAGGTGACATGGTGACAATGTTTGAAACGCAAAAGCATGGGAAGATTCGGGTGGAGATATTTTTATGCAGAATGTTAGTACATCACAACAGAAACAGAAGGAAACACATCAACAATAAATCAAATTCAGAAAAAGGATTATATTTCAAGTTTTATTTTGTTTTCTTTGTTAAGATTGAAGATACAACGTTGTCCTCAATTGCAATGTAAAAAGTAGTTTAATAGTTTAGGTGGTCTAGTATTTTCAAGAAGCTCGAGCAGTTACAAACTAATTTTGTTTGCGTTTAAGGAAGTGAGAAAGAGAGAGGAGGGTTCCGAGTTCTGGACCTCTTGGGGACTACATTTTGTACTTATTTATCTAATGGGTGAATGGAAGAAGCAACAAGTTTCCTGCAACTATTGATGGTGATTCGTGTCTCTTGTGCCATTTTATGTGGTTTCCTCCTTGTATGAAGTGAAGTAAAGAAGCAGTTGGTCTCTGATTTATATTTCTAAGTAAGAGTTAAATAGCCTTAATAAGTGCTCCTTCACTCCATCTCTTCTCCCTTCACAAATTCTCTCTGAAACATAAAATTAATAGATTTTGTGTTTACAACATATTATTTTGAGTTTCCCCTCTCTTCACAAACTCTCTCTGAAACTTTAAAGTAATAGATTATGTGTTTACAACATATTATTTTGAGTTTCCTTTCTCTCCATGAAGTTCCTCAGAAACTTAAAACTAATAGATTCTGTGTTTACAACATATTACTTTGATTTTCCCCTGCAGTTATTATTTTCCATTCAAATATCAGCAGTCAATGGCATTGTGAAATCTTTTATTATTCTAGATCATTAAGGGTTTTAGAAAACTAGTTTCCAGTGGGATAGAACCGAGACCTCATGATAAAATTATTTCCGTGACACACTTTTAAAATGTCTTAAGCACTGATTCCTTTCACAACTGAGGGGTTGTCTCTTAAGATACAACACTATCTGAAAGGAACTTTGATCTCCATCTCACATCTCTACGAACCACCATCCATTAGAACCCTCCATGACCATCGAGTCTTTCCCAACTCCAATTAGACTTATGAAGAAATGTGTTCTCAATTCTTGTTTTGTCGGAGCACCCACCCCACTTCTCTATGTGGTTCACCTTTCACGCATTGTCAAACTGGAACCCCAAGGCTGCTCAACATGAACATCACAACAGTGATATCTTCATAGCACGTTATCAACACTCTCAGTACAAAACATCAATCATTGAATCAAACTTAACTATATCTCTCTCTCACATCCACACACCATCCTCAGCTCATAAAGCCTCAATATAATAGTTGCAAATAATCTAGATGCAAAGACACAGTGATGCAATATAAAATTTCCATATAAAAAAATGATACATTGTTGCAGTCAATCTATAAAAATCATATCAAAAACACATATAAACTCAAATAAAATTATGCCCATGCAATCACAAAAACACTAGCAAAGTCCTTAATAACTCCATCACTTTTCTTCTGGATACAAATAGTCTTCATTGATGCATACTTCTATCTCGGCTACTGCTACACCTCCATGAACAACCCGCTACAACAAATTCATTCTCCTCACCACTAGTTCTCCAAAACACTATGAGAAATTTATCACACAAGAGAACCAACGAATAACCTCATGATCTCCATTTATTTGTAATATTTTGTAGTGGTTAAATCAATAATTACAATTCTGTAGTGGAGTTATGTTCATATGTTGGAAGTTGACTGGTTCATTGTTTCTTGACTCAATCTAGCCACTAACTTCACTTACCAGTGAATATTCTCTTTTAACCATATTCTCTATGTTCAATAACCTTTTCCCGACATTTGCATGATGAGTCTTGAACAAGACAAGCTAGAAAAACAAATAAACACCCGATGTGTGCAAGGAATGCAGAGTAAATTTTGTGTTTTCTTTCGATCGCATGCATAAACGTCCTATGAAAATTAGACTGCAATCACTCCCATAACACTGCTAGCCAGCGACTGGGACTTTAATTCACTCCCACGACATTTCCAGTGAGCGACTGGGACTTTCAGTCACTCTCATAAGCCTCCATCCATGCAACTGGGGTAGAGGATGACAAAAATCAACTTTCCTTAGCTCAGAGTCTGCCCAAACTTCTTCCATAGATTGACCATCATCAGTATGTCCTTAGGAATCCATTGTAATCTCTGTAACAATTTAAAAAACCACTACCACATTGCCAACATCATCACAATTAAAACTAGGTTGACTTGAATGCCATCCATCAATTTCACTAACACTTAAGCCATCAAAGTTATCCATAGCTACTCCAACATATGAATGACCTTCAAACCATCAATAATAGGCCCTGTAATGATCATATAAGCTAAAAACCATCCACACACACACCAAGTACCATAAAAATGACTTGACAGTTTCCATCACTATGAACTAGATGTAGCAGCTCCACACTCTTCCAAGGCATCAACATATGCACCAACATCTGCAACTATTGAACTAAGTTCTACAACCAATGCACAAGCCAATTACCTTTGCATCACATGGTTCCAACAACTCATGCTATCAGGTTGACATCAAAGCCAACCATCAACACTACATCACAACATCAATGCCAACAATACCCCCCTTTGGCATTGATGGAAACCTTAGTTGAGCCATCCAAACAACGCCTTAAAAAATAAACAAAACTATTCACTTTCTTCCCCTTTGACATCAATGGAAAAAGGAAAAAGGTAAACCATCAACACTCTACATAAAAACCAAGGGCTACATAGTTGATCAAGCTACAAACACTCTCACTCCTTTATGGGAGCATGATAAAAGGCAACAACAATAACTCTCTTTCACCTAAAGTAGCAACAAAAATCTCAAGGAATAGCTCCGTCTAGATCAACAATAATTTCAAGGCCCAAATATCAGCAATATACTATGGCTCTCAACAATAAAAATATAGAGTAAATAGCAGTAGTAAACTCCCCATCAATATCACTGTCAACCAAAGTAGTGACAACATCAGAATTATCATGAGCAAAACTCTCTCCACCATCATCACCAATAGCAACAACAACAAAAATCTGATCACCATCATAAAGCAGGGTTAAACTACATCCATCAATAATAACATAGTGTGGGAAACAATAGCCACATTATCCCACGCAACAACATAGTATAACCAACAACAATAGAAGCAAGCATGTGATTGACATCAACATCAATAATAACAAGACATATGACGACCATCATCAGAAATATAGTGTGAGTGGCAACACATCATAAACCATAGTAGCAACGCCATCATTTCCTCCATGTGACAAGCAGGAGGTTACTCCAAGAGAACCAAGGAATATGACTTCAAATATTTGCAACAAAATTACAAGTATTTATAGCCATATTACATGGCTACATTATGAATATGAAATCCCACATGTGGTTGTAAAACATAGCATATACCAATTGAAAACAAGTTTGAAATTACTCTTAAATCTCTCTCTCTCATAAAAATATTGACTCATGACTCACAATATGCGAGTACAGAGCTATAACTCAGAAGTATAATGTTGTGACAATGGAAACAACAACACATGATCAAGATTTAGAAATGAATAGTTACATGCCAAAATAAGTGTGCACAACTCTCTCCAAAAAATTTCCAGTACATGTCATGAACTAGCAATCTGCAACATCAATAGCTAGTAGTACCGTTGAACCCTTATTTAAATTGAGGGGGGGGGGGGGGTGAATCAGTTTAACACATTCATGGAATTTTAAAACTTTTCATTAAACTTTATTAACACCTTCATTTCATGATCAACATAATGTGTGAGCAATCTTTATTTGTGAGCAGCAATTAATAAGCAGATTAGATAATGTACCAGCAGTCTTAATATGTTAGCAGCAAGTATTAGCAGAATAGATATACCATATCAACACATATAAATCATGCACATAGACACCAGATATAACTGGAAACCCATAAAGGGAGAAAACCACATGTTATTATTGTTGTGATGCAAAGGCAAGCTCCAACTCCCTCTCACCACTGATTTTTTGTAGGCTCCAACCCACAGGAGGCTCCTACCTCAATTCTGCAAGCTGCAACTTGCAAGGAAGCTCCAACTCCTATCAATTTCTGCAGGCACCAACCTATAGGAGGCTCCAACCTCAGTCAGATACAACTGACATTTTATCAAGCTACAACTTGATGTGGAAGCACCAAATCCCATCTATTTTCTGCAGGCATCAACCTACAGGAGGCTCCTACCTCAGTCAGCTACAAATGACATATATCAAGCTACAACTTGATAAGGAAGCTCCAACTTCCTTACTCTTTCAAAAGAAAACACTTGCTAATTTACCTTGGATATCAGCTCTGTTCTATACCATCTTCACTATTGTGCATCAGTCTTCATATCTATCTTATATCATCTCTGCATCTTCTCGGATTCTCTATCAGCTCCACCTTCTTCTCTGCTCAGCTCCTTCTTCTTCTCTGCCTCACTACTTCATTTCTGTAGTCTCTAACTTCTCTGCATCTCGTTCTGCTCCTCCTTCTTCTTATCTTTTCTGCCTCAATTTTCTGTACTCTGCGTTCTCTAACCTCACTCTCTCCCTCTAACTCTTTTTATGCATATCAAGTTGATATTATATATAGAGTTCATCACATGACTGTTTGTATTCCACAAGGAATTTGGAGTGAATAGCCATGACTCTTTGGCTTCTGTCTTCTCATTCCTTTGTCCAACTCATTTTTAAAAAATATAAAAATATGTACAAATTTCCATGTTACAGTGGGATTTTTCTTTTCCTTCGAAGACTTGCCAATGCATCACAAACAATGTAAAATTAATTACAACATTTACATTCACATTTTCAGTTACAAAAAGACAATTTTTCTCTGCCCATTTTCTGGCTTTTGGCTTTTCTGGCTTTGTCTTTTCTGATGTTGTCAGGTAGCTGTTCTGCCTTCTTCTGCTCACTGTCTTCTGCATATTTTCCAATTTTTTGTGCTTGTACACCTGTCAAATTCATTCCTATGCATATTCCTCTTCACCGTCATTATGTATCCATATATATATATATATATATATATATATATATATATATATATATATATATATATATATATATAGTTGCATTACAATATATATAACTGTTGACTTTAAATCTGGGCAAATTCCAATGCTTTGGTTTCCTTTACTGGCAATTTAAATAACTGAATGTGGAGGCTTTAATATCTCCATGGTTATAAACCCCCAACATCGCATCAACGTTCAAACTTTGGAACATAACCCCTTATAAAATCACTATACATATATATGTATGTCGCGACTAGACCATACACGCACCTTCCACTAATTGGCAACATTAGAATTGGACATGCATGACATTGTGCTAAGATCCATCCGCAAGCGTTATTAGTAATCCCTTATAATAAAACGCTCCATATTATCGAATGGCCAACAACAATCTTATATATATATATATATATATATATATATATATATATATATATTAATGATTCAACTCACCATATATATTAATACCATTCTCCAAATCAGAGGTTACAACGTTAATACGACGCCCATATAATTGACATTCGGCCCCACTGATTAACATGTCTTTCATATCGACAGTTGACCTGTTCTCGCATTCGTCTTGACGATCCAACGACCCCATTCAAATCTCGTGCAGACTGTTATGCATGGGCATTAACTCGCAATGAGAGTGGATTTTCAAAACTGCTTAAGGCCACGTGTTAGCCTATGGCATTGATCGCGTTAATTTCTTAAATACAACTTTCCTTACAAAGGCGGTGCGATATGAGTGGGGTTGGTTTCGCAGACCTACTGTCACTATTCACTCCTTCGTGGCACTAGAAAAGTTGGCGCAATTTCCGACAGCCAAATCATCGCTATTCCGACACACAGTCGTCGCAAGCGCGACATTTCGAGGACAGGAAAAACGTGGTTTGTCGTGCGGTCGCAATTCCGACGCATTTACAAAGTGTCGCACTACTGACACTTTTCCGTCGCTTCCAAACACGCGTCGCTCTTCTGACATTTCCCAAACCGACGTTTGTAAAGTGTCGCCATTCCGACGAAATTTGGTCCGACGTTTTTAACGTCGCTCTTCCGACGTTTGTAAAGTGTCACCATTACGACGAAATGTCGTCCGACGTTTTGAACGTCACTCTTCCGACGTCTTTATACGGTCACTCTTCTGACATCTTCAAGCTGTCCCATTTCCGACGCCGTACAAAAGTTTCAGAAGACCGACGTATTGCAAAAGTGTCACAAGACCGACGCTTTCCAGAAGCGTCGCAATATCGATGCCAGGAAGAACTGTCGCAATTCCGACGAAATGTGGTCCGAAATTTTGAGCGTCGCCTTCTGACGTCTTTGTGCTGTCGCTCTTCTGACGGTTCTAGAACTGTCGCAATATCGACGGACGTCACAAGACCGAAGAAAATGGAAATCATTCAAAACGTCAAAATAGCAACGCTTACAAGACGTCGGTATACCGACGGTGGTTTCAATTTTAAAAAAAAAATGAAACTTTAAAACATGACAGTAAATCTCCAATGTTTTTTATCACAATAAGAAATCAGTGATCAGTGATCACGTCAAATTTTCCTCGTAGCGTGACGGGTCTAATAAATTTTATTGTAAAGGTTGCTGGCCAGTGACAACTGCAGCATTGAAGGAAATGCATTAAAGAAAATTAATGAGGCTGCGAACTCCAAGCCAACTGGCAACAACCCTGATAATTTTCCTTACCAACTTCCAAGTTGTGACTCGGGCTTCAGACTCCAAAGCTAAGAATTTTCTTTTCATCGTGTTGGAGAAGAGAACCGCAACCTGCAGCAAAAGAGCAATTCCTCAGTCTCACTGCTCAGGACTCGTAGTCATTCCTTGCTAACACGGTATGTGGAAATTTTGATAAGATAACTTTCTTCACCCTCGTTTTTACTAAATTTATTCTTTTGAAAAGGGCCTGGTTCCATTTCAGAAATTTTCAACTTTCGACTTCTAGAATTTGTACATATGATTTTTGGACTAAGGTTTTGTTATTAATGAGGAGATAGTGTCTTGGTTCTATCTGTATAAAATAATTGCCTCTTTTTTTTCTTCATGTTCAGGGTTTTTGATTTTATCAAACACTATCTCTCTTTTAAGCATGCCTGCAAATTAATATATTCCAGGAATGTACATAATTCTAGGCTTCATGTACAACATATTGTATCAACTATATTTTAACAAGTGAGCCGCATGCCCATATAGTGTTACAGATTACAGGGCTTCATTTGGAGAATAAATGAAAAGCGTGGGAGCACTAAATCCAAGTAATTCCCCTCATCCCTTAAAAGACACCTCTAAATATAACTAGAAATTTCAAATAGTTAGTAAAGGAAAATTACAAAGATATAACAGATATGTGTTGAGCAAAAAACCTGTGCATTCACAACAAAACTGGGATGGATAAAACTTAAAAACAATTATGGACTTTGACAAAAAATCGTCTTATGCATACAAAATGAAAGAAGCATTGGCATACTACTATGTTTACAAATTTAAGGACAGGCAGAGTGGGTCTCCGGGCAACACAGTTTCATGTGGAGACCCTAGATCCTTGTACCCACAATATCTAGTGACTTAAAAAATGATTGCCAAAACAATGCCTTTGCTATGAATGTAAGAACACCACCTGTATAATGAGGGAGATGTAATATTGTCCGAGAAGCAGATTTATACAGAGTGGTCCAAGATTGTGTATTTATGGAAGATACAACTGATTTTGGCATGAAACATGTATCCAAGATTTCAATGTGGCCTTATTTTAGAGCCCATTGATGATTTACTATGAAACCTAAACTTTCAAAACAAACACATTGAAATCATAGGATCTCCATCACGAATTTCATAAATATTAACTGTCTTTTGGGCACTGGCAGTAGATACCATAAGAGGCCCACATGGCCTGTACCACCAATGTTGATTCTCTGGCACAACATTTGCAAAGCCAAAATTTCTCCCCGAGACATCCCTCTCTGCCAAAACTGGAGAGATGGTACTGGACGTTGAAGTGAAGGCCTTTGATTCAGTATGGAATGCCATAATTTCTTTATTATAAAAGTCCCATGAACAGAAACCCGAGTCTAATGTACAACCTGCAGATGCTGCCACAACATATTTACCAGAGCGGCCATCTGAACCAGCTGCTCTGATCAACCAGCAATCACCCCACATGTTTGGGGTAAGCCCATATGGAGCTTTATATTCAGCCTTCTCCTGGAGATTGGAAAAAAACAATATTGAGTATTACTCATACATCAACTGCCCTTTATGTTAAGGGAAAATTTAAAGAGTGCATAAATATTCTTGAAATCCCAATCATAGTTTCTAGAAAATTTCAACAGTCTTTGAAATGAACTACATCCTATTTAAACTACATCAAATATTTAGGCAAACCATTTTTTTAAATAGAAATTGGTGAATTTTATTTCAAATATAGAAATTTAAACCATGAGAATAATCTAACCCCTAGGCTTTTCCCTATTTCTAATAGAAAATCCCAAAATGTATAAATTATAACACCCATAAACCCCAAAATTAAGTACAATAATTAAAACCTCCACACCTCTGAATTTGCTATATCATGAAAAGAGCAACATCCATCATCATGGGAAAGAAAAACCGATTCTCCATATGATACAAACCAGCCTGCAGTAGATGTCTTATGGCTGAGTTGATTCAATCGATCATAGAAAACCTCTTCAGTTTCTTCAATATTGCCAAAATGCTCTGGCTTGTTTTCCTGATCATCATCAAAGTCCATATTTTCATCACATTGAATTAGTTGGGGTTCATTACGATCAGGTCCAGTGCCTATTGCAGAGCTCCGGACATCCAATCCAATATTGGAACTACCATACTCGTTCCCATTAGAGATTGTAAATCCTGTTTCTTGTTTTAATTCGGTAAGTTCAAGAGCACTAGAACTGGATTCAGTTGATTTAGACTTGGTATAGTTGTCCTCTAATTTGTATTCCGATACAACACTATACTTGTGCTTCAACGCAGACAGAAATTCTGCAGCAATGGGATCTTCATCTATGGGGCTTATGGATCTGCCCTCAAAAGCATCCCGAATATCTGATTCATTTTCATTCAACCGATCATGCAAATCCACCCTCGTCTTCAGCACAGCAAGCTGAACTAAAGGCCGATTTTTCAGCAATTTATGGTGGGGGTAAAGCCTGTCTTCCAGATCTTGACTATTTAAGTGTTTAATTGGTTTTTTCAGAGACCTGACCATAGAATCAAATGAATCCTGCGAAATAATAAACAATAGTAAGGCCATTATTTATTGGTTTGAAATAATAAACAACATGCAACAAACCCACATAATTAGTAAATTATTTAAAGACAATGTTGGCAATATGTTTCCTGTATCCTATTATATGTTTGTCCTTGATGGCAAGCTTTGTATTTAATGGAGAATCGATATAAATAAGGACGAGTTAATTATGTGTGAACATATGTATGCATCCTGATGATGAAGGATAATTGACATCCGTAAGAAACCCTGTGCTCTGTATTTTGATCGAGGAACCGATGTTAATATGGTTGACAATGTATCCAAACTGGTAGACAGTGGAGTTATATATATTCTTTAAATATATGATGGAAGGGTCTACGCTATTAGTAAGGAGCTGACTGGCTTTCATGGAGAAAGGAACGAGGAGCGAGAGCAAACCAGTTATAACGCGAAATAACTAAACAGAGTATTTTGCATTGAACTTTCGGTGGAACACGGACTAACCCTTTGGAATCATGAACGGAACCTGGAAGGAAAGAGGTGGAACATAACAAATGGAAGCGCGACGAAACCCTGCGTGGAAGAGCGAAACCGTGACTGAGAAAACAGTAAAGGTGGTTTGCGGTTTCTATCGCACCACCTTCGACGGGAAAGCAGTTTTCAAGAGGTTGGGAGAAATTCCATAGAACACGTGACACGCGTCCTTGTATGACTCCACAAAACTGCTTGACACTACGTGCCATCGCGCGTTATTGCTCGAGCCAGGATGCCTAGCGATATTGATAAGCACCGTTGATCTGGGAAGGGGTCATCGAACGGTGTTCATTTACTATAGATGCGTGAAAGTTACCCAAGGTGCGGTACGCCATCGCGCGTTATCATCCGTGCATCATCAACGAACGATATCCGTCGGATCATCTGATGCCGAGCGATGTGTTCTCCGCCGTCGGATGGAAACGATCGTAAGCGATGGGCCCCAGTTTTTTAAATTATATTGATTAGGCCGTCGATTATGTATGTGGGGCCAGAACCAAAGGTCTATTTAAAAGCCTTTTGATAAAAGTGCTGGTTATTACTATAAAGTTCTATTATATATTTAATTGCCAAAGGTTGTGAATAACATTTATTTATCAAATTCCAGTTTTTTAAATTATATTGATTGGGCCGTCGATTATGTATGTGGGGCCGGAACCAAAGGTATATTTAAAAGCCTTTTGATAAAAGCGCTGGTTATTACTATAAAGTATATTTAATTTCCAAAGGTTGTGAATAATATTTATTTATCAAATTCCACGAATTTGATAAATAAAAGAAAGAAAACCATCAGCGGCACGTTATTGGTACTTTACCTTGGCTATAGTATTATTTGGCGGAGATAGAGATTACCTTTGGGACAATTCGAGCATGGAAGAACAAAGATCGGGATTTCAATTTGGATTGGTTCGACTTTTAATAATACCATTAGCAATTGAATGGTTTTGACCCATGGTTTCAATAAAGGCGAAAACTATATAAGGTGATGAGAATCATAGTATGAGGTGTGCATGCAGAGGCATTGTAAATAAAAATCTCTTTATGAGATCTGCATGATCGAACTCTGTTGTCTGATAACGCTGAATCCATGATGCACCTATGGAGTTGATCGAGGAAATGAAAAAGCTCTAGGAAGATCAACAAAGAAATAATAAATATCTGATGCAAGTCTGATGAATAAATTGAAGAAATTCGGTGGATCTGAGGGTTGAAGTCTTCTGCATAGAAGTGGAAGCTTTCTGCCAGTTCAAGCTGGTGTTAAATCAGGGGGTCGAAGCTCCCTTCCAGGAGAGGCTGGAGAACGAGAGAAGGTTGAAGCCTTCTGCAGGTTGGTGCCTGCGTGCTGGTATGAGTCTGCGCCAGCACAAAATTGTAATATGTTTTCTTTATAATAAATATTGAAGACTGAGACAACAACAGCGGTGGTTTTCTCCCAAATTGGGTTTCCACCTTAAATACTAGTGTTCATATGTGTTCCTTTTGTGTAATGGCTTATTCTGTTATTTCTTTTCACATGTTTACTAAAATAATGATGCAATAATCTAAGTAAAGAATTAACAGCATAATAAGATCTCTGGTGAAAAGTTTTCAATCAGCCCTAAATACTGATTCACCCCCCCTCTCAGTATTTTTCCCAAGAGACAATAATTTCTACATATTAAAATATAAAGTTATAACATACCAGCTCATACTCGAACATAACATCTGTATTAATATTCTTCTTCTGTATCTTCTTGATCTTCATCCAACTGATCAACATCTGATTCAGAAACGGTGTTGAAATGATCGACCATGTCATCATCATCATCAATTATGTCATTTTCAATAATATCCTCATCGACATCATCATCAATAATTGTTGCCTCATATCCTATGCCTCATCTGTCAATGCATCTTCCTTCTCATCTGCCACTGCATCATCTTCTTCTTGATCAATATCATCTTCTTCCTCTACAGTATACTCTACTGGCCTTCCTCTTGGATCATATCTAATAGCAAATGACCATTCGTTCTAACCTGGAACCTCTGAGTAAAAGACTTGTTCGAATTGGCTTGGAAAAACATAGCGATCTTTTCTTGCTTCAAACTGCGATGTTTTAACCATTGGAAATCCATTGTCATGTTGAATAAGTGTTCTATCATCATCACGTACATTCATTCGTAGCCTATACCATTTGACGTCGAACAAAACTATATTGAAGGAATTAAAGTCACACTCAACTATATCATCTAAGAACCCATAATATCTATTTTCAGATTCTCGAGGATGTCTGTCACTCCTGGAGGAAACATTAGTGACATGGAATACTGCAGTTATCCCACTATCAGAAGTTTTCCTGTTATCATCCAACTGTTTAACGCGAAATTGACGACCATTGCACCACATAGCCTTGTGGTGTTTCAACTGCAATATGCCAAACATGAAAAAGATTCATTCTCAATTAATAATTAAACATATAATTTACACAGCATGAAAATTAACTGAAAAATCAAACTTCTTGTCACATTATAAATATAGTATAAAATAATTAATGAATAAAATAGGTGAATTAATTGCTTACCTTTCTATCTTTCAAACCATATGCTAAATCGATTTCCCTGTCCGTAATGTTTCCATCTCCACTACGATACGCTTCTCTAATCAATTCAGACAGTAGTTTCCATGATAACCTACCTTCATTACGTGCTTTACATGTTTCAATCCATTCACTCATCCACTCAAGATTGTTTGCAATGTATAAAGTAGTGCCTCATAATCTTGAGCACCTGAATAAAAAAACAATAATTCACCAATATTAATAAATATTACTTATAACCATGGTAAATTATATTAATTAATAAACTATGAAAGAATAAGACCTAAATGAATATAATGATCATATACATGATGTAAAAAAATGAAACATTATATGTATTATACATAATAAATCTTTTACCTCTCACTTTCTTCAATCTACCTTTTCCCAACAGGTGCTCCACTTCAAATTTTTTGATGGAGTTCACATCCCAAATGCAATCCACCGCCTTCATGGTTGGCGCAACTAATTTAGGAAGATAATGACTAATATACACCATGGATTGATATACCACATATCCCTCCACCATAGAACCCTCAGGTCGTGCTCTTTGTTTAACCAAAGCCTTCAAGGATTTCGGGTGCCTCTCGACCATCCACATTGACCTTGTGTGTACTGGTCCACACATTTCAATCTCCTCAACTTGGTGTATCAAGTAGTGTTCTTGTGCATTGAAAATGTTGGAGGTAGATACTTTTTCATTTCACACATTAGCCAAGGAATTTCTCTCTTCCAATACTTTATTTCATCTTGATGGATTTCTTTCAATGACAACCATCTGCAAATCATTACGCAAGGTTATTTCAATGAAACATAATATATATTTCATTACAAGTAAATTAGTACATCATTTCATCAAGTACGAAAAGAAATTGTAGCAATTAGATTTTGCATATAAATCAAAACTACTTAACTCATGTATTTACTAAGACCATATATAACTTGTTTGACATTGTTGTCGAAGTCGTTTGGGAGAGATACAGGTAGAACATACTATAACAATAAAAAATGAATCGTTATTGGTTTCCAAATTAAACAGAAAAAATCCCACGAGGCGTAGAGCAGTCGGTGATGGGGTGCACTCTTAAGGCACTCCGTTCTGCAAGGTCACCGGTTCGAAACCCGTGGGTGTAGGATTAGTCTAACTAAGAAAAAAAAAAATTTAAACAGAAAAAAGGAAAATTTAAAATATGTATTCAAGCAATAACAAACAAAAACGTATACCAAAAAAATTACCTTGAAAAAGGTATGCCAATCATGTGTTTTCACCCCACTGAAGTCACCTTTCTTTGTTAAGATATTATTTATGTTTGAAGCAAAACCTGTTGGAAATTTAATTCTTCTAACAACCTCTTTTACATCATTGCTTTGTTGTTCTGTTAATAACCATGGAATATTATTATAATTTTGACCTCCATTGTTATTTGATCCATCGATCACACTTTTCATTGCATGATTTGATTTCTCAATGTCAGCACAAATTTTGTCAATTTTATCTCTATCATGTGCACCATCTATGGTTCGCCATAACATTTCTGTCACATTCTTCCCAACATGAATTGTATCAAACAAATGAGCTATTTTTAGGTCCTCATAGTAGGGAAACCTCGTGAATTGAGAAGGATAACATTTCATTCCAGGTGGAAGTACAATATTAGTACCTTCACGGCGATGATGACCTTGATATCAAAGAATAAAATAAATCAGAACAATATTAATTTTAAAATACAATAAAATAAATTCATTAGTTAAAACAAAAATTCCAAACATTACATAAACAAATAATATATATATATATATATATATATATATATATATATATATATACACACACACACACACACACACAAATTACGTACCATCTGCTCGACGATTATTAATTCTGTTATATTCCAACATCCACAACTAAGGTGTCATTCTTCGTGGTTTTAATCCAGTTTCTTCTTTATCATTGAAAAGATGTTTTTCAGTAGTACGATACTTATGGTTCCTAGGGAGGAAGTGCATAAACTCATCAAACACCATCTTTTTTAAGTCTGTTGAATGACGATACTTCATCTTAGGGCCACAAACTGGACATGCAAATCTACCCTTTGTTTGAAGACCTGCAATAGATGGATCAATAACAATTAATATACTATGAGATCATTTTTAAAACATGTAATATGGTATATCTAATTTAGATAATTATGTATTATATTAAAGTGCAATGAAATATTACATACCACAAACATGTGTTAGTCCTGGGGCATCATGAATTGTCCATACAAGCATTCCACAACATTGAAATCTCTTCTGCTTGATTGGTTTGGTGATGTCATACATAGTGATGCCATGCCATAACTGTATTAGCTCATCGATAAGAGGCTCAATATATACATTCATATCTTTGACCTGGTACTTACCTAATTGTTCAAAATTATGGTACATAATGATTACTCCCATGATATATGTATATATAAGTAAGTAGATAAATAAAATATATATTTATGCAAACAACGAGAGAAATGAAAATGTTACATTCAAAGAAATAATGTATCAAATACCTGGAATAATCATAGTCAAAATTATGTGCTCCCTCTTTATTGACATCCAAGGAGGAATGTTATTGTTGATAATGAAAATAGGCCACACTGAGTAAGTAGATCTAAGCTCTCTGAATGGATTAACACCATCAGCTGCCAATGAAAGCCTGACATTACGAGGTTCATTTTTAAAATCTACATATTTTTCCTCGATTTCTCTAAATGCAGAACCATCTGCAGGCATTCAAAGAACACCATCTCCACTTCTATTCTTTGAATGGTAATCCATTAACTGTGCTATGCTGTTACACCTGAACATTCGCTGCAAACGTGGAATTATGGGAATATGACGAAGAACCTTTTGAGGCACCTTTTTGGTTAGTTGATCTGTTCAATATCTACTGGTACCACATTTCGGACATTTTGTTTTCAACGCATGTTCTCCGTAATATATAATATGATCTTTAGGACATGCATCTATAGTGTTATATTCCATTCCAAAGTGTTTCATAATAGCACGTAGATCTCGATATGTTCGAGGTAAAGTATTTAGCGATGGTAACAAATATTCACCCAACAATCTACAACAGAAACAAAAAGTAGTGTCTTGTAAAGATTATTAATCATATATATATATATATATATATATATATAATAGTTATTAAAACCGGAACTGGTGACCGGATCGGTGGAGCTAATGAACCGAGTTTCGAACCAGAACCGATCTAACCGGTAGCGATCAGATCTCAATGAACCGGTTTTAAAAAAAATACATTAAATAATTATTTTTTAATAAAATGAAAAATAAATAAATAAATAAAAACTATTTTTAAGATTTGCAACCATGATTCCAAGCCAATAGAGACAAAATATGAAAAATTTGCTCATTTATATACCATGCAAAGATGAATATATCAAAATGGCACCAAATGCAATACATATCATCAAAAAATACATAAGCAAACTTGTTGAAGTAATGTATCAGGTTTCTCTTATATTATTCACTGTGTTTTATTGCTGAGTTAATATTATAATATACAATCTATCCCTGCTCAGATCTGTTTTCAATTCATTGTATTAGCCTTAAAGACAATTATGGGTTCAGTATATATATATATATATATATATATATATATATATATATATCAGACCAGCATTTTGAAGATCTTGTATTCTTCATTATCTATGTTTGCATGCCAATAAATTTCTAGAAAAACATCTACAACACTTAGAGGTATTGAATTGGTTTATGAAACCCACTATTAGTGCTATTTGTAACAAGTCGAGAGAGCATTACAACTTCAGCAGTCTTCTCACAATGTGTTTGACAAAATTTATCACTAAAAAGATTCATTAAAACCCAGAAAACTCAGTAGCCAGTTTAGTGCATTTCCAAGCGGGAATTTTCTAGTGGTCAATTTATTATTGCCAGTCACATTTTCATTAGGTTGTATGTTGTTGTCCCTTGAGTGGCGTCAGACCATTTGCATCAGTCTTGATGCCATGATCAAATTGCTTGTATGTTGTGCGAAAGGTTTTGTATTTATGCTGCTGCTATGTGTGAGCAGAGAGAGAGGGTCTGACAGTTCCTAGCTGAGTGTGAAATAAGGTTGTTGCTGATTGTTTTGAGAACAAAAATTGTCATCAAGTACACTTGATGAGTTGCATGCTGCCAGGGATTTTATGCTAACCAGCCTTGTATTTATCAGTCATCATGTGTATTGTTGCTACTATAAGGTGTTGAGTATGAGTTATTAGACAAGTTTGTTGCTAGTATAATAGAGGAATTTGCATCTCATGGAGGAGACACTGAGGAATTTGCAACTCATGGAGGAGTACCTAACCAGTTGGTAAGTACGAAACTGGTCAGTTTATGCATAAAACGGCTAGTTCCGTACTTAACCGGCCGGTTAGGTCTGGTTAACCGGCCAAAACAGGTGAGAATAGGCTATTGACCGGGTTGCAAGGCCAGTTCCAACCGGCAGCCGTCCTGACCGGCCGGTTTTGATAACTATGATATATATGTGTGTGTGTGTGTGTGTGTGTGTTATTATTTTACACATTTAGTACAACTAAAAAAAGGGAAAATAATCAACATTTACATATATGTGATCATATATACATATTGCATACCTTAGGAGTTGTGTCATACATCTATTCGACAAATTATTTATAACCTTTAAGTTCACCAACAACAATAGCAGAGAGCTGGTGAACTTAAAGGTTATGAATAATTTTTCGAACAGATGTATGACACAAATCCTAAGGTATGAAATATGTATATATGATCACATATATGTAAATGTTGATTATTTTCCCTTTTTTTAGATGTAATAAATGTGTAAAATAATAACTTATATATATAAGTTATTATTTTACACATTTATTACATCTAAAAAAAAGGAAAATAATCAACATTTACATATATGTGATCATATATACATATTTCATACCTTAGGAGTTGTGTCATACATCTGTTTGAAAAATTATTCATAGCCTTTAAGTTCACCAGCAACAATGTAGCAGAGAGAAGAGTTGCATTTGAGTGTTCAAAAAGTCGTTCACTTGACCTTTCAATCAGAGGTACATCATAAATACCGTCACTGTTATCTCCACCATCATCATCTGACTCACCATACAAGTCTTGGAGCATTTGATTTGTCCCATCATTAATGTGAACTGTCTCATTACTGTCATCATGATCTACCTCCATGGTATCATTAAAATTACCTTCATCATTCGCTTCATGTTCTTTACCTTGTACAAAATCATTTCCAATACTAATATTTGCTGCAATATTCTCTTGTATTGGTGCAACATCATCTAATCTACTACTATTTTGCTGTGGAAGCTGGTTGATCATTTGCAAAAAGTTGGGGGGAAACTGTGCCTTATGAAAATTACAAACATTAATAATTAAACATTAGTGCGCATATAAAAAATATTAAAATAATATACAATTGTACGATATAATCAAAATGAAGATAGATAATTAATTACCACGGGACGATAGTCATTCGATCCACCATCAATGTGCCCATATTTCCTACAATGCACTGTTGCTGTTGCTATTAAAACTCTAACATTATTTCTCATACAAAATTTTTTACAAGGGCAATAAACTCTGCCATCACCCCTTTCACCCTTTTGAATTTTTTTCCAGCTCCAATGTTTTCTTCCATTGATGCAAATTATCCTATAAAGAAAACAATAAATCTCTCTCAATGGTGTAGAAAACCCAAGACTTTTTGAACTCAATGGGAGCTCAATATATAAGAAAAAAGAAAATAAAAGTGGGCATTTTACAAATTCTGAGCTTTTTACAAAATGTGGGCTTTTTACAAAATTGTGGGCTTTTTACAAATTGTGGGATTTTTTTATTCTTAATGCATTTTCTGTAGAATACTAAACAGATTTGTCCAAAATTTCAGATGCAAACTGTAGTCTCTACTACGTTTGGAAAATTGGAGGTTTATAAAAGATAAACTGTGAACAGAATTGTACCACTATGATAAGAAGCTGTCAAAAGCATTCCTTCTCCTTCACAAACGTGGAACTACCTTAAGAATGCTTATGGTTGATATAAATATTAGAGCATGGCAATTAAATGTAGTAGTTATGCTAAAATACTGAATAACAGCTTGAGAGTGCTCTTCAGATACTGCACGAATGCACCAAATTAAGGTTGTACCATTACTAAAGATAAATGGCCAAAAATAGTCAATTTTGATATCGTGAAGTTATGTCTTTCTCGGTAGCAAACTGGGGATAGGATGGCAAATATGAGTGAACTAAGTTCCAAGGACTAAAAAACCAAGGCCAACATAGTTCTGCCTTGAATCAGAGACAAAACAAAGCTGCCCAAAAAAGTGTTTGAGAGCACCCATTGAAGCTCCTATATATAGCAGAGTCAACATTTTCCCATTGAACAAGTTTGTATAGTCAAAGCCACAACAAGATCAGATAGCCACGATCCTAAATGAGAACTAGAGCCAAAGCTAAGACAGATCCACGTTTAGCAGAACAAGACAGCCATAATAAAGGATTTGACCACAGAACCAGATCATGAGAGATAGCAAGATTCTTGCTTCCACTGTGGAAATGTAGAAACTGTACAAGGGCTTTGCTTCCAGCAGATTTCATTGTGACAATAATTTCTATGGTGTTGTAAGCGCTCATTAGTAGAATCTTAAAGCCATTCTGGAATTATTTTAACCTGGAGAGGGTTTTCTGTGGTTATAAATCCTCATGTTCAAATTCCATTGTGGATTGGTTGTGTTTGATATTATGTTTTTGCTATCCGCAGTTGAATTTTCGCACAGAAAATTATCAGTCTAAAGCGGAGAAATTTTGCAATGTTTCTTTTGCTTCCTATTGTGAAGTATTTCACTCAGAACTATACTCGTTGTAACAGAGGTCTTGGGCATAGAACAGGGGACTTGGGTTTTTTTGAATCAAAATTCAGGTTAAGATACTCATCTGAAGAATGGCATAGTGAGCCTTAGCATGGAGTTGGGAGTACCAATTTGAAGTGCAGGTAAGGAATTTTACAATAGCCCAGTTAGATTTCTGGACCCTAATACAAAAGTTTCTTCTTCTTTCAAAACGTGTTTCTCCTTTTCTGTAACCAATGTGGGTCTTGTTCTTGTTTCAATTGGGGATGGATGAGCATTTGTTATTGCTCCATATGATCACACTCTGGGTAGCCCTGGAGGCTATTTGGGGGTGATGAGTCCAATAGGTCTCAATGAACTGTTGCCCTCGCTGGGGAATACTATTGCAGTGGAATTTGATACTATTTTGGATGTTGAATTCCACGATCCTAATGGAAACCAATACCTTTAGCTCTAGTACCTGTTCACAAAAGAGGGTGCCATAGTCATTCATGCATGCAGAGAGGGTGAATTGCAGGCATTGCAACAGGAGGTGTTGTTGTTGTTGCATTGGCCACTAGATTGTTTGTCTAGTTCTGTTACAAGTGCAGAGTATTGAAAAGGACAGACAAATTTAGTTCAGATATTGTGAAATTGCCTCGAAAATTCACCCACAAAGAGCTCAGCAGTGCTACAAAAGACTTTTTTTGAATGTGATTGAAAATCGATAATTGCAAGCAAGGGTAATCCCCTTGTGAAACCCAAATTTCTGAGCATTATCTAAAACCTGATGACAGAGTCATTGTAATGAACAAGCGCCTAGGTCCATATTATGTCCAAATCTACCAAGCACCAAGATCTATAAAAAAAAATCCACAGTATCTGCGAACTAAGAAGAAGAGGCAGAAAATGTATTTTGCTTACCTGTTCGAATAGTGGTTGGGGTTTACCACGGCAAAAATTTGATAGAGCCCATGTAGCATTTCGTATCATTGAAATTCTGGAAGTATCATTCAACTGGGCAAGCACCTGCCTCAGAGCTCCATGACTGAGGGCAAGATCCCTAAATGATGCAAAGTCTCCAACAATATTTCCCAAAGCCCAAACAGCCTTACACGAACACCAGTTGAACTCAAAGTTGGGTAGTAGTTTTTTTAATCAAATTCCAAAATTACAGACGTATAAAGATAGTTGGGAAGAATAATTTTATGCCTCTAAAATGAACATGCTACCTGTTCTCGAACATTATCATTCCCAAAGGCAAGAAGTTCCACAAATATAGGCAGTGCCCCGTAATCAATCACAACCTTTGTATTCTCAGACACTCCAAAAAAACCCAGATAGGGTCAACCCTACTACAGGAGGAAGGGCCTGCAGTAAGAACTTACCATTTTGCAAGAACTGAGGGCGAATGCTGTTCTGCAAGAGCTGAGGGCGAATGTTGAGGGCGAATGTTGTTCTACAAGAGCTGAGGGCGAATGTTGTTCTGCAAGAGCTGAGGGCGAATGCTGAGGGCGAATGCTGTTCTACAAGAGCTGAGGGCGAATGCATGTGTGATATCAGACGTTAATGTAGTTTTTAAAAAAAACATTTTTTATGTAGCGCGCATTTGAATTTTAGCATTTCAAACCATTTTTATTTACATTTGATTTTTGCATTTCTAATACAAGTGACAAACAAATTTCTACAAGAGGTTGAAATTTTTACTAGATAGCCATGAAATACTAATTAAAATGGCTTAAAATGCAAGTGGAACTTCAAAATAAATGTAATTGAAGGTTCTCTCCACTAAATTTTTGCAAAAGTGCTTACATTATTTAAGTTATCTAGGATATTTTTTTGTATTACACAATCAAAATTAAATAATGAAATAGTTGGGTAGTCTTATTGTTTCAAATTATGACACAATTTTCAAATGGTGATGAAGTTTCATGTGATGATTAACTGACAATATTCTCCTTTCCTATCCTTGAAAAAATATACAAGGTTCCCTGTTGCCACATGAAACCCTAACTCATGTAGCAGCATAGGACCAGTCCTTCATTTTTCCCGTCATAAGGCATTTTGCACATATTTGACGACTAGAATTTGCAGATTCTCGTTTTCCATGAGGTGCTAGGAAGGATAGAAGACTTAATTTTGATGTTTGAAATTTTTTCAAAAATGTTCTTACGCCCTTTAATTTCCACTTACCAATAATTTTGCAACACTAGTCCTCTTCGCAATTGCAAGGCTGTACTCAAAAAGTAAGGAAAGTTACTTTTTTGGCTCACTCAATGATCCAGGTGGATACTGGTGGCCACCCGCCTATTCCACTTGGGGCCCCACCATTATCTCTTTCAGTTTTTCAGTTTTGGCACAACTTACTATTTTTAGCAGTTTTTCAGGTCTTGAACTTCCAGAGCCGTTTTGAGGCCCTAAACGACGTTTTTTGGGCATCACGCCTCCAGCGAATATCATTTTGTATCATTCTATTCTAAAATTATATTTGTGGCGAAATTTTTAGTCCTCGAATAGATCTTTCTAATAATGTATCATGTGCATCAAACAGAGATAGTATGCCAAAGTTATGTCCCTGGGAAGTTGAAACACCAATTTACCCAAACGGAGCCCATAGTTTTGGCGCTTCATCTCCTAGGGTTAGGTTTTTGGATGTTTAAGGTTCTCCATTGTTTCTCAATAATAAATAGGCCCTCGAGCCTCATTGTAACTCAATTCAGAGGCCTATAGCCGCCACATCTCTCCTCATAGATAGCTACCAGCGCCCTAGCTAGTTTTATTTCCATTCTGTCTATAAGCAAATTTCAGTTCTTTGATATTAATAAAATGAAGTGTTATTTCCGTTGCATCTCTGTATTTATGGTTATGTGTTTATTCTGTTGCGTTCTTGCATAAATCCGGATCAGTGGTATCAGAGTGGTCTGCTTTTTCTCGATCCTTCTTTGCATGTCCCCAACGAGGTCGGGGTATAAGGAGCTAGGGCTTGATCTGGTGGAACCTTTGCAAGATCAGCCTCGCAAACCCTGACGGACGCCCATGGGGGACGAAAAGAAAGATGAGGGAGCAGGAGATCCTATCAAAATATTGCTCAAGGAGGCCCTCGAAAAACAAAGGAACGTGATGATGGATAACTTTGCCCAGATCCTTCAACAGCTGCCCACCGGTGGCGCATATGTTGTGTAACCATCTCCAAAAAGAGAAGAAAAGAGATATCAACGCCTTATAAATGAGCCACTTCGAGGGGGCAACCTCCAATACATTACATAAATGAAAAATTCTTGGATGATATAATTTACAAAACCTCCTTTCTATATATAGGAGTCCATGGGGCCATAATGTAATCCTATGTGGGCCACAATGTAATTCTAGCCGACCTAACAATAATAGTTTAAGGGCACAATAATAACAAAATGGGGTTTACAAGGGTACAATAATAACAATAAGGGGGTTACACTAACAACAATAAGGGACTATACTAGTAATATAGGGACCTAACATGCCCCTCTCCTTCAAAAAAGTATTGTCCTCAACACTTGAGTAGCTCTGGGTGCTTCTGTATAAAATTCTCATCCTCCCATGTAGAATCTTCAGTGGGTAAGTTCTTCCACTTGATGAGATACTCTGAAATTGATCGATTCCGTAGTTGTCAAGTTCTTGTTTCCGTGACCGCTTTCGGTTCCAATATGATTTTTCCTTCCTCATCAAGTTCTGGCAATATTGTTTGAACTGGAAGATTTTCACCTATAACCTTCTTTAAGCACGAAACATGGAAAACTGGATGTACTCGCGAAGAAGTAGGAAGCTCCAATTTGTATGCCATAGTACCAATTTTTTGCAACACCTTGTAAGGACCATAGTACTTTGGCGATAATTTATTATCCTTCTTAGCTTGCTTGAGGGACATTTGTTTATATGGTTGTAGCCGTAAAAATACCCAATCTCCTATATCAAAACTTCTCTCGCTACGATGTTGATCTGCCTGTTGTTTCATTCGATTTTGTGCCAAATTCAGGTTATCCTTTAAGAGTTGGAGAACTTCTTGCTGATGCTCGACGTGATCTTCCACTGCTTGAACCTTCAAATTTTCCCTTAAAGATGATGTGATTGATGGTGGATGATATCCATAAAGTGCCATAAATGGGGTCATTTTTGCTGCAGTATGGAAGGAAGTGTTATACCACCATTCAGCGAGAGGTAACCACTTGAGCCATTGTGTTTGTTTATCAGATACAAAACAACGAAGATATCCTTCCAAACATTTATTTACTATCTCTGTTTGACCATCAGATTGAGGATGATAAGATTAGCTATGAGCTAATTGAGTACCCAAACAAGAAAATAACTCCGTCCAAAAATTTCCCGTAAAAATGGGATCTCTGTCGCTCACAATAACCCTTGGGCTTCCATGTAGCTTTTGAATTCTGTCCACAAATGTAGTAGCAACTGTACTTGCTTTAAATGGATGAGATAATGCACACAAGTGTGCATACTTGGTAAGTCTATCAACTACCACCATGATGACATTCTTTCCTTCGGACTTAGGTAAACCTGTGATAAAATCCATTGAAATCTCCTCCCAACGTTGACTTGGAATGGATAAAGGTTGTAGAAGTCCCGGGGTCTTAATTGTCTCCACTTTATTCTACTAGCAAACCAAACATTCCACCACAAACTTTTGAATATCAGATTTAAGGCCATCCCAACAAAATTCTTTTTTCACCCTGTGGTAAGTTTTTAAAAATCTTGAGTGTCCTCCTAAAGGAAAAGTGTGCAATTCCAAAAGAATCTTTTGTTTTAGTTGGGAATTCTTACAAAGATATGAGCGATCTATGTACTATAAGGAATCATTTTTCCAAATAAATGTATCAGATGTACTAGGATCTTGCTGCAACTTTTGAATGAGTTTCCATACATCTTTGTCCTTCTTCCATTCATCTCTTGCTTTGGTTATCCAATCTGGTTGGATAATAGAAATGGCACAAAGCAATGCTTCCACCTCTTCATTATTTCTTGAGAGTGCATCCGCAACAAAATTAAGCTTTCCTTTTTTGTAGATTATTTCAAAGTCATAACCCAACATCTTTGTGACCCATTTTTGCTGCTCTTCTAAAGATAGTCTTTGTTCCAAAAAGTGTTTAAGACTATCATGATCATTTTTTACCTTGAAGTATCTTCCCATTAGGTAAGTTCGCCATTTCTTTAGTGCATGCAGTATTGCTAACATTTCCTTCTCATAAATAGGTTTCTGTAAATACTTTCCTTTGATTGGACGACTTTCAAAAGCAATGGGTCTTCCTTTCTGCATTAAAACTGCACCAATTCCATTTCCTGAGGCATCACATTCCACAATAAAGGTTTTTGTAAAGTCTGGTGTAGCTAAGACCGGTGCTAGGCACATTGCCTCTTTAAGACGTTCAAAGGCCTTAGTTGCTTCAGGAGTCCATGAAAATGCATCTTTCTTCAATAATGTTGTTAGAGTTGCTGCTATTCTCCCATAATTCTTAACAAACTTGCGATAATACCCTGTTAACCCGAGAAATCCTCGCAACTGCTTTATGGTTGTGGGAACTTTCCATTCCTTAATGGCTTTAATTTTGTTAGGGTCTACTTTAACACCCTCGTGAGATACAATATGACCCGGATATTCCACCTCTTGTACTCCAAAGAAACATTTGGATTTTTTTGCATATAATTGTTTCTCCTGCAATAGTTTGAGCACCCTGTCAACATGTTCAACATGATCCTTCCAAGACCTGCTGTAGATTAGTATATCATAAAAAAATACTAGCACAAATTTTCTAAGGAAGGGTTTGAAAAATGGAATTCATCAACCCTTGAAATGTAGAAGGTGCATTGGTAAGGCCAAAAGGCATGACCAAAAATTCATAATGACCCTCATGAGTTCGAAATGCTGTTTTTGGAATATCTTGAGTCTTCATTCTAATTTGATGATATCCTGAACGAAGATCCAACTTGGTAAAATAAATTGCTCCATGTAATTCATCCAATAATTCATCAATCACAGGAATGGGAAATTTATCTTTAATGGTGAGCTTATTGAGCTCCCTATAATCTGGACACATTCACCATGATCCATCCTTCTTGTGTACCAATACTACGGGAGTAGAGAAAGAACTTTGACTAGGTTGAATTATACCTGCCTCTAACATTTCTGCAATCATACGTTCAATTTCGCTCTTTTGGAAGTAAGGATATCTATAAGGCCTGATGTTTGGAGGAACACTTCCTAGAATCAAATGAATAGCATGATCATGATCATGAAAAGGTGGGAGTCCTTTGGGAGTTTCAAACACCTTGGAATGATTGTCCAAGACTTGTTAGAGATCTGCAGAAATAGATGATTTTGATGTCGGAACTTCTAGTGAGCATAATTGTGCAATTACGCCTCGTTGTTCTTTCTTTAGAAGCTTTGTCATGACATTCGAGCTTATTATCCTTCCTGGCTTCCCTTCAATACCCCGTAATTCGACTTCCTTTCCTTCTGAAAAAAATTTCAAGAAAAGTTCTTGAAAATTAAAAGCTACCGTCCCCAAAGATTGTAACCATTGTACTCCTAGTACAACATCAGCACCTCCCATAGGAATGGAAAGCATAGGACTAGTCAATACATATTCCCCCATGGTTAGCTTGATATTATGGCATTTTCTAGAGAAATTTATAGTTCCTCCATTTGCAACCATCACTTGACATTCTGGTGCTGGGTATAGGAAACAATTTAATTGCTTGGCTACCTTACAATGAATAAAATTATGGGTGCTACCTGAATCAATCAACACTATTGCCTTTTTCTTCTTGATTTGTCCTTATATCTTGAGAGTTTGAGGAGTGGTAATTCCTGCCAGTGCATTACACGATATGGTCGAATTCATTTCGTCCTCTTCTAGGGTTGTTTCCTAGTGTATATCCTCTTTTTGTTCATTTTCTTCTTCCTCTTCACAATCTATGTAAAATAATTTCTTCTCAGCACACTTATGACCTTTAGACGTGTATTTTCTATCACAACTGTAGCAAAGCCCTTTTTCTCTTTTTTCTTCCAATTGTTGTGGTGTCAACCTTGTAGGTTGTGGAAATCTAGGCGTAGCCACACTTCCTTCTTTATAGAATTGAGTGGTAGGCTTCCTTGTCACCATATTTTTACATTCAACTTTTCTTGCCAACCTGAATGCCTTCTCCAATGAATCAGGTTCCAGAACGTGAACTTCATGTTGAATGTTATCCTTTAAAGTTCCTATGAAGAGATCAATCTTGTGTTCCTCTGGAATATTAGTTACCCTTATATTCAATTTTTGGAAGTCCTCAATGTGTTGCCCCACTAAAACCTTTTGTTTGAGATTTATCAATTGGCTAAATAAGGTGTTGCTCTTTGTATCCTCATAATGTGCTATCATTTCCTCCGTAAAAATTGACCAAGTGACAATTTTTTTACGGGAGCAAAGCCATCGATACCATACAAATGTATTTTTTTCTAAATGTAATGTTGCAATGCGTACCTTTTGTGTGTTTTGCACGTTATGGAGATCAAAATATTGCTCCATCTGTAGTATCCATGTAACAGGATCCTTTCCACCAAACTTCCTCATATCCATTTTTGGAATATGGTGGTTCTTCCTGCCAACATTAGAGTTTATGAAATCACGATTAACATTTATTTTATTCCATCATAAGGTTCTTCTACTATCTTTTCACCAGTGTTTCGGGGAAAATCACCCTAGAGGTTTGTTGGGTCAAAACCTCCACAGATCAGGGCATGCTATTCAGGAGGACTCACACACAACCATACTTGAATGCAAAAAACTAGATAACAACGATAGCAGAACTCACCTGTAGTCCTACGTTTGATGTAGATCCCGTGAGGTCCAAACCCCTAGCAACCCTTCTTCCTCCTTCAACCTGGAAAACAAGAAATAATGTGCACAGAAACCTAGTTGTACAGCATATACTTCTCCTAAACGTTAGTGTAATCTATGTGAAACATTATATAAACCATAATAAATGTTTAAATGATAATCTTTTCACACATGTAAATAAACATTAACACACGAGTTCAGGAACAAGATGGTTCTTCATTATTACGAACAGCATGTACAGTAGTAAAAGTGGAGAGATCACCTGAATCCTTCCACGATCTTCAAATAGACCATCGTCCAGATCCGTCCCGCCCTTGCCTCACTAAGATACTTTCAAAGCTTGTGCACTTGAGATGGCATATAAACGGATGAACATCTCTAGGAAACAAGGGTTTCCTGTATAAATCTGGGAAAGTGCAGGAGGCACAGGGAATCAGACTTGAATTGGGATTCCAATAGAGTATAATTTCTATAAAATTTCTCTCTCCCTTAGGCCATGCACATGAGGGGCTTTTATACTCCCTCAAAGTAGTTTCAATCAGTTGGAAACAGTTGGCCACGTGCTGGGGTGGTTGAACTACTAGAGTAACCATCAACCCAACTCGGAAAAAGGGATTTTTTATATATTTTTTAATGATTTTAATGACATACGCGGAAAAGTACATATGGACTCGTGTATACACGCATAAAAGTCTGGGCGTAACCGCGTATGAGAATTTTAACACTGTTTTTAATTAATTTTGTTCAAGTCTATAGGAATGGGTGCCCAAAGCCATAAAGACAATCATGAATCACATGAGGGTGAAAAATTATGCTATAACAGATGCCCCCTAATATATGAGGTCAGAAGGGGTACATGATAGCCGAAATGTATTATGCACATAGAAAGAACTTCGCAAGGACAAGAGAGGACTTCACCAGATTTCAGCCTGCCAAAAACCAATGAAAGAACACAGAGAGTCAACTCATGCTGAGGCGGGCATACCCATGCTCAGTCAAAAATACATCATATGGAAAGTACATAATAGATCCAAAATGTATACAAGTATAGCTAAACTGAAAGTACACAATGGATCATCTGAGCATGGCCCGGAAATATAAGTCTGAATCAATGTCCAAGTATCACATATAGAAAGCTGATCAATGATGCTGAAACTGGATGTCTGATCATATAAGTAACTGAATCTTCAACTACCAAATCATAAGAGGTGGAATAAACGGTACAATCACGCAACTCGGGAGCCAACATATAGGATGTTGTTGTACTGACACTGCAACATATAAGGGTGAACGACATCACTGGCAGAAACTGAATGGACTGTCAAAAGTGAACCGAGAAATGCTGATGCAACCCGAGGTCTTCACCGATCACTATGGCACAATTCTACACAATGGGAATAAATGAGCTGAAGTCGACCATGTGAGAAATATTTGGATTACCGGTCAATGATGAATACCGTTAACCAACGCGAGACAACCCACCAATAATGAAAATGAGTGTCAAGGTGCCCCAGTACAATCTAACAAGTGTGAATGAATGAGTTGAAGTCGAACACTTGAGAGAATCTACCAATCAGGAGGCAATGATGAATCCTCACTATCGATAGCGAAGAGTCTGCCACTGATGACTGCAAACCCTAAGGTACTGACAAAAAAGACTCTAGACCTTATTCCCAGAGCAATGAGTCGGATTCAATGGGAAAAGATCTGCTGGAAGGAAGGCATTAAGGCATCCCACATCATTTCAGTGCGAGTGTAACCCGCAGGCCAAGATTTGGAAGGAATCAGACGAAGTAGAGTGATGGAACCAAACCGAAGTACGTTTCTGACATGCACAAGATGAAGCTAGCGCACGGAAGAAACCCTCTGAACTAACCAATAATGAAAGCTGACACAGAGGCGAGACATCCACCGATAGGGTCAAATGGAAATCAAGGTACTACACGAATCCCAAGTGTGACAATGTATGCTGACGTCGAACACAGGGGAAACCACTCAGTCAAAGACCCATAATGATGATCAAATACTGAGCACAAGGTCACCTATCAATGATGGAAATAGGGCCAGGGTGCAGCTCTAGGTTTTCTCTCAGAGCAATGTGTCGTAGTCGATAAGAGACAAACCTTCCAGCAAGAAGTCAATGGAGACCTTCTCAAACCAGCACGAGCAGAGGATCAAAACATCTGATGTGATAGAACAAGATACTGACAAGACCGGGAAGGCCGACTAAATAATGAGTCAAGAGACACCACAGAATGGCCGACTCTGGTTAGACTTCCCTTGAACAAAAGCACGACTCGTGATGACCATGGCAGTAAAAAGTGACACTGTATAAGTCTGTTATGCAGGAGGCAAAAACAAACTCTCCATATGATTGGAAGAGATAACCAACCGGGGGAGGAATGACCAGTGAAACAAGGCAAAGGCTGAACCTAGGTCAAAACTAAAACCATCCCAAATGGAGGAAATATATAAGTGTATGTGCTTTGTTCAAGGGCGACAAACTGACACTGTACTGCCATCAAATTATGAAGTTACATCCCGTTCCCGCTCTTTTTGTTATATTTGATTTTTTTTGTCTTTTTCATATAATAAGCCTGAAAAAGAATAAAAGAATGCTATAGTACAATGGATAGAACGAGTATCAAGAAACAAATGCACTAGTTCCTGGGATTGGAACGATCCTATGCTTAATGCAAGGTGGCGGAAACTGGTAAGCGATACTCAGAGGAATGTTCCATCCATGGGTAAAAGGGTGTCAAGTCGCGATAGCTAAGTGCATGCAATGGTTTAACTTGTACAGATAGACAAGGTCAAAAGTTGGCTTAAACATTGAGTCCAAATGAAGCCGGCTAAAGGCCGGGATAAACAAGTAGCCAATATGCAATGCAGTAATACAACTCAACAACACCAGGGAGCCTCTAGGGTAATAGCCAGAAAAATGATAGTGAAGAAGAAGAAGAATGAAGCTTCAACACATAAGTCATGGCGGGACTAAAGAGGACTCCCGAGCCTACATAAAATGCAGCATGGGCAACAAGTGATAGCGAGGAACTAACTAGGAAGCCCATGTAAAGGAAGGCTCTACCACCAGGTCATGATTAAATAATCGGCGAGTGAAATGGGTGTAATACTCATGACCTGATGGGATCGACCCTATGGCAAGTGATCAGAATGGAGGCTAGTATGAAAAATGCAACGGAAAGTGGATTCCCTAACCTATATGCCAGTGAAGATGATATACCTGCCATGATGGGTCAGCAGTCATGGATCAAAAATTGGGAAAAATCTCAAATTCGTCAAAATGTACCTGAAAATATACCAATCTGGGCACTTCCAAGCATCCAGGTTATGCAGCTTAAGATAGATTGAAAAAATAAGCATAACAAATTTTTGCGAAAATTTTCAACTTTTTGGGCATAAATAGACAAATTACCTCATATTTGGTTCATTATTACATTGCTGATTTGGAAAAAAGTGCTTTGGAGAAAAAAGCTTCTTTCGTCAAAACAGGAGCAACCGACCGTCAAATTCCACCGAATTCCTCAGGTTAGCTCTTAATTCATCCTTGCTATTCATTTTTTCTGTTCATAAGTTAAAAATTAGGAATTTTCATCGTTGAAACACTTGCTAAAAATCACGGGTTTGCGCATACGCGGGTTTATAATGACCAAGTCGCGTATACACGCGACTATGCACAAAGAAAGTCGCGTATGCACAACCCAAAATAAAAAAATGCGTAGCTAATGAACGAATTATTGAAATTTTGCAGGATGACCATATCATGGAGAGAGCGTGAACACAGTGCTATTGATCAAGAAGTCATGTAGAACCAAGCATCACTAAATATTCTCCGAAATTGTGGATTGCTGAAATTTTTTAAAATGCCAAATATGAAGAGTAATGTCCGGTTGCTCGAAATGCTTGTGAACTATTGGGAACTGGAAGAAGACTGTTTCATTATATATCAGATGCCCATACGCATCGAAGTGGAAGATATATATTTTATTACTGGACTCTCCCGGAGGGGGGAGCTAGTAGACTTGCACGGCAAGCCTTTGGGAGGGCTAACCGTGGAAGATTACGTCCACGTGTACTGCGTAGAGGGTTCCAAGAAATTTGGAACTCAAATTGCTACCAAAGATTTAAGGGACTTGCATATGAAAATCCTCCTTTTTACCATTGGCAAGGTAGCGGGATCCGCTTCCCTACACCAGGCATCCAGGACGCAAATGAGTATATCAGTGGAATGCTTAACTCATGTATATGATTGGTGCATGGCTCTACTGATGAACATGAAGCAATAATTGAATTCTATCCGAAAAGCAAAGACAAAAATTTTTGGATATGGTACAATTTTGATGACATTCTTCTTCGAGAAAATTCCAGCACTAAGACCCAAAGTGATCTCTACCATCAGTAGCCCGAGAGACCCAAGAATTGCCCGCTGGGCAGACATGATGAAGAGATTGGGGGGAAGTGAAGTTCCCCGGACCACTTGGGATGATGAGTCCTTCCAATGGTGGAGAGAACAAATCATCGCTGTGGATGACTATCCCTATGGCGGGATGGACTTTCGTGGTGATCCAGATCTTGTCCTTCCACCAGGCGCAGCATGGGGTGCAGTCGGTAAGTTTACAATTTTTGACTTATATAATTTTTTTTGGATTTTTTCAATATGTATGAAAAAATGTGAAAAACAAACATGTTTTTGATTGGATTCAAAATGTCTTACAATTTAAAATGATCATGAAACAGATATTGGACCAGTTCGACCTAAGGGATGCCCACGACATAAGTGTCGCAGAGGCAAAGCGGATACAGTAGATCCAGACAGAACCCTCCAGGCTGTACAGAGGAACTTGGAGGGATTAACCCGCCAAGTACCTATGGCTGCAGTGGAAGATCTGCCTGAAGCCATCCAGAGACAGGTGGTAGGAGTACCCCGTGACTGGGTACGGTTATTCCGCCATGTGGCCACTGCGATCGTGTTCTATAGGAACACAACTTCTGGGCAGGGACCTCAGGAGTAGATAGATATGATGTATCAAATGACTGTATATTTTTTGAGACTGAACATGATCGGGGGCATAAGCCCAATTTTTTCTATGACTTATGGATCCAAATTTTTGTATGGTTTTGAACACTCTGATGATATATATACAGCGATGTTTGATGTGATGTAACAAATGTATCAAAATGTATGATGTTTTTTATGATTAAATTTTATTGTATGGAATGATTAATGTGCCAATCAATTGCTTGATTAGCGAATGAGTATGCCAACCAATTGTCAGCTCGAGGAATATGAATGAAAGTTAAAAATTGAAATGATCTTTGTAACAAACGTACCCTCAAGAACAACTGGAGTAAAAATGGATCTCGAACACGATAAGTATTGTTCAACTGCGACACCACCAGCTGAGAGTCCAAGAAAACTACCAACAAATCAACACCTAAAGATATTGCCTCCGAGAGTAGATAAAAAACTGCAGTGTATTCTGCTATATTATTGGAAGCAGGACCAATGCAGATTCCTCTTGATACTAACAGCTGACCGGATGGATAATGAAGCACCCAAGCCGCGGAAGCTAAGTTCCGGGTGTGTCTACTAGCACCATCGGCGAAACCAAAATGACTCATGACATCCGACACAACCTGCCAAAGTAGATCAAAAACATCACCATCCCATCAAAGATCGAAAAACAACTAGATATGTACAAAGAAAAACTACTATATACAAAAGCAACATGCCAGGCCGAAGCCTAGGCATAATACTTTTTCAAGTAGAGCCCATTTCTGGGCTCCGGCAACTCGTTCCCTTCAAAATAAACCAAGGTATATGCTCCTTTCTTAAGGACTTTTTTAACGATAAAGGGGCCATACCACATAGATTTAAACTTTCCTGCCCCTAGGGCATTTTTTTCTTGGGCATAGACCAAAACAAGGTCACCTTCCAAAAAAACCCTAGGCTTGACCGCCTTATCATACTGAACTTTAACTCGGTTTTTATGCGCTTCATTCATCGTGGCACCATCCCGACGCTGCTCATCGAGATGTTCCAGATGAAGGAGCCATTCTTCAAGACTATAAGTGTCAGGAAGAAGTTCAACAGCTATTTTAAGGGAAGGAATCTCACATTCAATGGGAAATACGGATTCCAACCCGTGCACTAGCTGAAATGGAGTAAAGCCAGTTGTAGTTTTCACTGACGTCCTGTATGCCCAAAGTGCAGGATATAGCATGATATGCCAGTTGGATCGAGCTTTATCAATTGTCCTTTGAATAATTGTCTTCAAGGATTTATTCACGGCTTCCACTTGCCCATTGGCTTGAGGATAATACAGAGATGAATGTTCCTGCCGGAAACCTAATTTTAGAGCCAAATCAGCCATCATGCTATTCTGAAAATGACTGCCATGATCAGTGACAATCTCTCTAGGAATACCAAAATGAGCGATAACCTGGTTGAAAAGAAAAAGAGCTGCAGTCTCACCATCATTCCCAAAAGTAGGCATAGCCTCGACCCACTTCGTAAAGTAGTCTACTGCTACAATAATGTAGTTGTAACCTTTAGCCGAAGGCGGGTTACAAGTAGTATAATCAACACCCCACTTTGTAAAGGGACCGACAGTAATGACTGGAAAAAGCGGAGCTGGATGAGCACGCATTTTTCGAGTATAAACTTGACACAGATGACACTTTTTGACCGACTCCATACAATCCTTGAAAATCGAAGGCCAAAAGTACCCAGCACACAAGATCTTTTGCGTTGTAGCAAGCCCAGATAAATGACCACCAAAAGCTCCACTGTGGCAATCATTCAGCACAGCCTCAGCTTCTTCGAGAGTTAAGCAACGTCTCAGGATTGAATCAACCCCTCGATGGTATAAAGCATCACCAATAATCAAGTAATTCTTAGCCAAGTGACGCAACTTACGATGCTCATCTTTCGAAAAAGTAGAGGGAAACTTCGCAGTCTGAAGATACACAATTATATCTCCATACCAAGGATCCTGTGAAGAGATAAGAAACAAATGTTCATCCGGAAAGGATTCATCATAAATCATTTCTTCCCCACAGGGCAACTTAGAGATCAATTCCGCGAAAACTAATGATTTCTTGGACTTGGCAGACATAAACTCAAGATCAAATTCCTGCAAAATCACAATCTATCTATTGTACTTGACCCTAATCACTCGCCTACTGAGGACAAACTGAAATGGATTGGTTGCTGCCAAAACATAAGTTTTTCGTAGAATAATGTAATGCCGGAGTCACTGCACAGCATGAACAGCTGCTAAAGCTAACTTCTCTATCGGAGTGTACCAGAGTTCAGGTCCTACCAAGCCTCGACTAAGATAGTAAATAACATGCTCTGCAAGAGCATCATCCTCCTGAACCAGAACCATACCAATAGTAGATTCTACTATTGCCAGATACAAAAGGAAATCCCTGCTATAATCAGGTGGACTCAATAAAGGAGTAGAGGTCAATGCTTTTTTCAAAGCATCGAACGAGCATTGAGCGAAGTCATCCCAAAGAAATGGGACTCCCTTCTTCAACAGTCTCATAAATCCCTTGGTAACTTCAACATAATTTATGATAAATCTCTGAAGAAAATTAGACTTTCCTTGTAGACTTTGAAGTTGACGAATAGAGGACGGGGGAGGCAACCGAAGTATTGCCTCAACCTTGAAGGGATCTACCCTAATCCCTTCCCTAGACACAATGAATCCCAATAACCGACTGGATGTAACCGCGAAAATGCACTTGTTCGGATTCAACCTAATATTATAGAAACGACATCGTTCAAATATTTGACGGAGGTGAGCAGGATGATCCATCCTCTTTCGAGAATGAGCAGCTAAATCATCCAAATACGCCTCGATAATATTTTTGATGTCGTGGAAGGCATATGACATGGCCCGCTGAAATGTAGCCCCAGCATTTTTAAGACCAAAAGGCATCTTCTTGTATGCAAAAGTACCCCAGAAACAAATAAAGGCAGTCTTATGCTGATCTTCAGGACGGATAGTAATCTGATTATATCCGGAGAAACCATCCATGAAGGAGAAAATCTCATTACCGGCACACTCGTCAATGATCTGATCGATAAATGGTGTGGGGTAATTATCTTTAGGACATGCTTTATTGAGGTCTTTGAAATCAATGCAAACTCGAATTGTTCCTTGTTTTTTATCTACGGGAACAGGGTTTGAAACCCATTCAGTCAAAGGAACAGGGAAAATGAATCCCGCCTTAAGCAGCTTCTCCACCTCAGCTTTGATAGTTGTTGCTTTCCTAGGATTGACCGGACGAAGTTTTTGCCTCACAGGCTTAGCTTTTTCGTAAGTCTTGATCTCATGCTGGACAATATATGGTTCTATACCAAGCATTCCTCATAAGACCAAGCGAATACATCCCTATACTCTTTAAAGAGCTCTGTGTAAATCTGAATCTCTTCACGAGAACATTCAGCTCCGATGAAGACATTCTCAATAATATTGGGATCCCTGGAAATGTTCACCGGGATAGTAGGATAAATCACAACCATGTTCCCTTTAGCATAAACTTGTGTTGGTGCTAAAGGGTTCAGGATTGGGTGAATAGGACTAGGAAACGAAGGACTTGGAAAACTCATTTCAACTTCGCTCAAATCAGGTAAAAAGTAAGACCGATGATGCAAATCATCCCACGGTCTATCTATACCAGTCATAGCTTCCAGGATGGCCTCCTCAGATGGAAGAGTGGTGTCAAGGCAATCCTGGGCAGAAGAAGAACTAAGTGCCCAAGCCGGAGCTGCATCTCCATCCAACTCTTTCGGTGAGAGAGGAGCTAGGATGGATTCTGTAGAGTCAACAATAGACTAATAAGCAATCTTAGCTGCAGACATTGGAAATGCCATTCCACCCACTTGACCTTCCGCTAATGTGGCTGTAGGGGAAGGTAAGGTATAAGGGTCTGAAAAATAATGAGTTCTGAAGAACTCTCTTCGAAGAGGAGCCTTGGAGGATGAAATTGCATTTATATGAACCGTAGGAGGAGGAATATCGAAGGTACCCATCAAGGAAGAATACATTCCAACCCCTAAATTCTTAACAGGCGCCTTAGTATTATCCAACTTTGGAACAGATGAGTCAGTAGATGCATTCGGGTCTACAGGAGGACAGTCCAGTTGATCCACTGTAACAATCCTCCCTTCATGAGGGAAACAAATAATCTAAAATAATGAGGATGCAATGGCATCCATCTCATAAATCCAGTTTCTCCCCAACAGAAGGTTGTAGTCCAAGCTTGCATCAACTACCTCAACCTCTATATTCACAGTTTTTCCCCCAACACAGATAGGAAAAGCTGGGACAATACCATGCGGTCTGTGAGAATGACCATCAAACGCAGTCAGAAGAGTGGCATATGGAACAGCTTTGGGAGATCCAATCGTCTTCCAACATGTGAGAGACATCACGCATGTGGAAGCACCCTCATCAACAACCGTCCGAAAGATATTGCACTTCCGATACGATGATTTAATATGAAAATCCATATGATGGGGGAGTCTCTTCTTGAAATTAGTCATATCAAATGTAATCAGAAGAGAGTTTTTCAGATCAATAGCCCCAATGGCAGTGAGCAAAGCACTGTGCTAAGCCAGACAAGACTAGAGCACCTCTAAAACCGACATGGAACAAGGACTCTGCGCCAGATCTTCCACAACAGAGTAGTTCTGGGCAGCCCTAGCGTTTGGATTAATCGTCGAACGCTTAGTGGATGCTTTGGGAATCCGAGGCATAGGCTCAACAGTAGGCCTTGTAATGTGAAGTGGCTCAGTAGCATCAGGAGCATCCTTAGCTTTCGAAGACTCTTCTCCACCATAATCACGGGATCTCGTAGCGACATCCACGTGAGCACTCATCATGAATATGTTTGATGGAATTTCCCCTTCCTGGGTGCCCCCAGAGGAAGCCCCAGGATTTTGATTCACGCCAACAACTAGTTGTTGCCCTTGGGGAAAAGGGTTTGTTAACACAGCCTGGGAACTAGAAGAACCTTGCTGAGCTAACAAGCGCTGCGCATCCTAAATTTTAGGGCAAAGGTGTGTAAGATGGTCTCCAGCACACAGCTTGCATGGAAACTTGACTTTCTTTTTATCCTTTTGACCCTCACCAACATGCTCGTTGGTTTTATTCACATTACCCTTCCCATTCTTGCCCTTTTTCTTATTATTTCATCCCTTCTTCTTCCCTTCGGATTGTTGATTTCCTTTGGGATCGAAAGTTTGGACAACATTTATCGACAAAGATTGGGAAGGCGATGACTCAGCAGGAACAGCCTGACCAGAAGGAGCAGATTGCAAAGACAACTGCTGCAATTGAGTAAGCAGGCTGGATACACCACTATTGATCGACCCAATAAGTCCATCACCATGAGGACCAGGCTTAGTTTTGGATAAATCTAATTTGGAGCGAGGAGCATTGGGAAAATATTTATGAAGGACCCCAGACTGAGAATATATCGTTCTAATTGCCGGGCCCTAAAAATGGCCTCGCTCCTTGAAAAATACCCCTGAGAGGGATAGTATCTTTCGAAATATTATCTGATCATGATTTTAAACCATTCCAAAAGGAATTCTCCTGGAATATGAGCTTTAATAAGCCTCTTCCTTCTCTTCCATTCCTGAATGTGGTCAGAAATGTGGGTTGCGTCGTCCTATTTAAAATTAGCTAGGAGTTCAGTCCCAACATCATATCAGACAGGCAGCTGGAAATGGTTTAGAAATGTAACAACCAATTCTCCAAATGTAGCAAAACTGCCCACAGTTAGCTCAATATACCATTTGGCAGATTTTCCAGTTAGGGTGCGTTGAAACAATCTCAACCTGATCGAATCATTGATCAGGGAGTTAGAAGGACACCATAAATGGAAAGTGGTGATGTGGTCAGCCGGATCCTCTCCATTCTTGCCTTCAAACTTTGGAATGTATGAAGGTAGTTTGGTTGGGACCGGAGGCCACCTGGGACTGTACCAAATCGGATCATTCGTCAATTTCGATAGATCTGGCAAGTTTAACATTGCCAGAAAAGGTAAACGAGGCGGAGCCTGAGGATTCCATCCTTGATAGGATGAATTCCCAACACTCTGAAAAGAATACCCTGGATTTGATGAGGCACCAGGTTTCCAGGAAGAAATCGTAGCAAAATGAGAAGAACCTCCTCCCAACGTAGAGTTACCAAAGACCGGACCAGTTCCCCATCCTAAAGTATTAAATGAAAAGGAAAGCCCCTGATAGGGGTTCCAGGCATTAGACAGAGGGGAAAAATTCTGATAAGCACTCGACGAAGGGAAAAAAGCATTCCCTTGGTGACCAACGTAAAACTGATTCCTGCCCCCCGCTGTAGTGAATATAGGGTTCCAACCTGTAAAAGTAGTCGAACTCTGACCTCCTGACCAAGGGTTGAAACTATGAGTCTGAGAAGTAAATGGAAAGGACCCTAAAGAAGGATTCGAACTAGGAATATGTCTAGTTCCGAAGGGGAACCCTTGAAAAGAAGTTGATCCACTAGCCATGGAAGACATGGGTGTAGATCCAGCTGCAGCAGCGGAAAAGGAAAAAGAAGGAATCCCACTAGTGGTCATTCCAAAATAGAAGGGACCAGATTGAGAAGCGTGTGCTTGGGTGAAACCAGAGCCAAACACAACAGCACTAGAAGCAATAGAAGATATAGAAATAGTGCCCCCTCCTTCAATAAAAGCAGGAGTCTAAATGCCTACAGCACTCACAGCAGAAGCCGCGTTCCCAGTCTTGGCCATTGAAAGGTATGTATAATACGGAGGATCTTCCGGTCTCTCTAACTTGGGTCCGATGTATTAAAAAACGAACAGATAATCAGGAGGAAGAGGAGATGGAAGTGACATAGAGGGTTTAGGTACTTCCTCTATTTGAACTTCTTCTTCCTGCGGAAATAAAACTCGCGAGGTGAGCGGAACGCTCCTCTCAGAACCAACACCAGAATCAGCTACGAAACCTTCAGACCCTTGTGGAGGATCTCTCTCCACCGCGTCAGATGCCACAGGGTGGTAACCACCTGCTAAATCACTCCTACGCCTTCTTGAAGAAGGCTCTGAATTCTTGGGAGATAACCCCCGGATTCTCCTCGATCGATGAGGCACTTGATCAGCCACTTTAACAAATTTTAATTAGACTCAAAAAGTATAAAGCTAGGCAAGCTAGGAGCAAAGAGCACTCATTACAAAAAATAATCCCTGAGATACAATCAAGCAAACAACCTTCAGGTATTTCCACTCTGGGTGATTAGGACCGGACACCAAAATACAAGAAAGCGAAATATAGGACCTCCCAAAAGATAATTACGGCCCAGGCCTACTAGCGAAGGTATCAGAAACAGTTACGCTGACCTCCTAGCGACAGCCTTTGTCGACACAAGTACCCAAGCTTCACAAGGGCACCCCCTAGAAGTACTGCTGAAAGTGATACAATGTCTGGCTCAGGTACCACGGGTATTCCCCCCCGCAGTCACCTATGTGGAACCTAGGAGTGGAAACTATGGGCACCAATCCATGTCAGAAGCCGGGAAGAATGGTCTTGAGGTCAGATTCAGCAAATCAGAGAGGGGGTATCTCTCTTCTCATCCTTCACTTCCCCTCGCGCTTGACTCTCTAGAGGAGAGCTTTCCCGGTCCACCTAACGGAGTTGGATTTCGCTCAATTAATCAACTTCTATGTTTTGTTTGAGCAGCCTTGGAGAGTTAAATCTCCACTCACCTAATCCAAGGCCCTACAACCTAGCTAGTTGGTGTATGACACTTAAAAAACTTGCTAGTTGCTTTTAAATTATATCGCTTATTTTAATTGGCTGTTATGTTAAGTCAAAGGGATACAGAAATGAAACACCCTAGAGGTTTGTTGGGTCGAAACCTCCACAGATCAGGGCATGCTATTCAGGAGGACTCACACACAACCATACTTGAATGCAAAAAACTAGATAACAACGATAGCAGAACTCACCCGTAGTCCTACGTTCGATGTAGATCCCGCGGGGTCCAAACCCCCAGCAACCCTTCTTCCTCCTTCAACCTGGAAAACAAGAAAGAACGTGCACGGAAACTTAGTTTTACAGCATATACTTCTCCTAAATGTTAGTGTAATCCATGTGAAACATTATATAAACCATAATAAATGTTTAAATGATAATCTTTTCACACATATAAATAAACATTAACACACGAGTTCAGGAACAAGATGGTTCTTCATTATTACGAACAACATGTACAGTAGTAAAAGTGGAGATATCACCTGAATCCTTCCACGATCTTTGAACAGACCATCGTCCGGATCCATCCCGCCCTTGCCTCACTAAGATACTTTCAAGACTTGTGCACTTGAGATGGCATATAAACGGATGAACATCTCCAGGAAACAAGGGTTTCCTGTATAAATCTGGAAAAGTGTAGGAGGCACGGAGAATCAGACTTGAATTTGGATTCCAACAGAGTATAATGTCTATAAAATTTCTCTCTCCCTTAGGCCATGCACATGAGGGGCTTTTATACTCCCTCAAAGTAGTTTCAATCAGTTGGAAATAGTTGGCCACGTGCTGGGGTGGTTGAACTACTAGAGTAACCATCAACCCAACTCGAAAAAAGGGATTTTTTATATATATTTTTAATGATTTTAATGACATACGCGGAAAAGTACATATGGACTCGCGTATACACGCGTAAAAGTCTGGGCATAACCGCGTATGGGAATTTTAACAATGTTTTTAATGAATTTTGTTCAAGTCTGTAGGAATGGGTGCCCAAAGCCATAAAGACAATCATGAATCACATGAGGGTGAAAAATGATGCTATAACAACCAGTAGGAAAAATTTCTTGTATCAAATTTGTCAAACCTTCGATGTCTGTTTTGAGATCATTCTTCATGTTTTCCATGTTGTCTTTCATGTCCACTTCCATGCCATACATCTTAGCTTCCATGCCTTTCTTCAAACCGTCCATCTTCACTTCCACGCCTTTCTTCAAAACTTCCATTTCATTTTTTGTTGTTCTTTGCGAGAGTGAAATTTGTTGCACTTGCTCTTGTAATTTTGATAGATCATGTTGCAATTCTTCATCTTCATGAGTCATAGTAGAGCCTTCCGAAGGCTTAATGGGTGTTGAATTATTTTTATGGGGCATCTTTTAGAACCCAATACTGCTATATATTCTACAATATGCCCTTGGAATCAATTCAAATTGATTCTTCAAGAAGACTCATGCAATTTGGAAAGAAAAAAAATATACACACCTTTTTCTTGCTTTTGAGGAACTCGATATTGAAATTGGATTATCTCTATGATTGCAACACTTCAATATTTGAATTTTGGTATCAACGTAGCCCTCTGAATTATATTTTGAATGCCATAGGTCTAACCTGATTTGGATTCTCCAAGACAAAGTTGTGTCCAATCTCCCACAATGACCTAATTCTGGACTGGTTCAGTAGAGCGAACTTGTACGACTTGCCACGTGTCACTGTTTCGTCCTTTGTCTCTGAAATTGATATCCAAGAAACTAAAGTCTGTGTACTTGCAACCACTTTTTACGGCACTCAAATCTGATGCCCAGAGAGAGAGTTATTGAACTTTTCCCACGATCACCTCTTTGAGATGAAATTCAGGAGCCTGAAAAAGCACTACCTTCCACAGATCATATCTCCAAAAATATTGCGAACCAAGTTCTGAAATTTTTTGAAGAATTTCCTCAGGATTTCAGCTTCGCACCATATGAATTTCAGACTCTGACCCTTCGTACAAAAAAATTTATAGCGCAAATTCCACGATGACCTGTTTATGAGCCTGAAAAAATACCTAACTTCCATAGATGATATCTCCTCAAATATTGCGAACCAAGATCTGAAATTTTTAGACAACCTTCCTCAAGATTTCAGCTTCGCACCCTAAAAATTTCAGCTTTTGAAGCTTCGTAGAAAAAAATTTATAGCGAAAATGCCACGATGACCTGTTTGGAGCAGCGAAACCCTAGAATCCAAAGCTCTGATACCAAATGTTGTGTAACCAGCTCCAAAAAGAGAAGAAAAGAGATATCAACGCCTTAGAAATGAGCTACTTCGAGGGGGAAACCTCCAATACATTACATAAATGAACAATTCTTGGATGATACAATTTACAAAACCTCCTTTCTATATATAGGAGTCCATGGGGCCATAATGTAATCCTAGTGGGCCATAATGTAATCCTAGCCGACCTAACAATAATAATTTAAGGGCACAATAATAACAAAATGGGGTTTACAAGGGTACAATAATAACAATAAGGTGGTTACACTAACAACAATAAGGGACTATACTAGTAATATAGGGACCTAACAACATCTACATCCAGCAGCCACTCTGGAGGTGTGACTCCTTTTAAGGTACAAGTAAATTTTGACATTCCCATATTTGAGGGTCAAATAGATGCAGATGCCGTAGATAGATGGTTGAATCTATTAGAAGGATATTTCTTGGTTCATGACCATGATGGGACCACTGAGAAGGTGGGGGTGTTTTTTTAATCATGGAAGTGAGGTTTAGTAGATTGATAGTCAAGTTACCTTTCCCTATAAATTTTCTCGATCAAGTTATTCATTCATTGAATTTTGATTCATTCCTACTGTTTTGATACACAATCCAATCCAGTTGAGTCTTGAGTCTTCATTGAGAATGGCATTCATAGGTTTTCAAGAAAGAGGTTATCATGCTCATGCACTCTTCTTTTCTTGGTATCTTTGTAACTATGTTCAGCCCGAGTTCTATATTTTTAAATTATCATAATAGTTCGTGATTATTAAGCTTTTATTTTTTCTTTTAAGAATTTTAATTTAATTATTATTAATCATTAAATTAAATAAATATATATATATATATATATATATATATATATATATATATATATATAGTTATTATAGTTTTTAAACTCACCCACCCGCAAGAGTGATGTCATTCAGTTCTTAATGTCGACTGATCGGCGTTTAATGCCATTTACTCCTGGTGCTCCTCGATACACATTCGCATGCCACGACATGGCTCAGCCTCCAGTTCATACTTATGGTGGTTTATTGCAGTCGATTCACAGTTGTACGATAGACTGGGTTGTTATTATGGAGCGTCCCTCTGGTCTGAACAGAATTCCCCCGCCTGTGAATCTGTGGTGCGCTCTAGGAGCAGGGCTTTCTAATGTTCACACTGTAACTGGTAAGAGGAGCTGTCTCAATTGTTGTTTTGATTTTGGAGAAAATCTCCACTTCTCCCACGCTGGTTCCTGCAAGCTTGCTTCTGTCGCCCTGTTGCCCCTCTCGCCTCAGTCTTCTGTCCATCTTTTGCCTCCCTGCCCTGCTGTCTCGAGTGCGACTATGTCACGCCTCAGGCAGAGAATGCGCTGCCGAAGAGGCTCCACGACACGCCAAATTCGACTCTCTCCCTCCACCTCTGGCACCTCCTCTGTGTCTACCTCCCACTCTGATAGTCAACCTAGAGGGTTCCTTCTCCGCTCGGGCCGTCGCCTTGCTTCCCCCACTCCTTCCGCTCCTCCTGCTCAAACCCACACTGCGCATTTTTCCTTTAACAACACTCTCAATCGACCCAGGGTGATTGCCTCAATTATGGTCGTCTTTCGTGAAGAGCCTCAGGAAATTGTTCCCAGTTCTTGCCCGGCGGAATGCATCCTCTTGGCGGCTCAGGATTCGGCGCAGTTTGTTGGGCTGAAGCACCCTGATAGTGCGAACGTGCAGGGTCATATGGGCAAGGCCACGCAGGACCTGGCGAACAAGGAAGCGGTGGGTCAAACTACTGAGAGGCAGGACGCAGTGCAAGCGAGCGAGGCGCAGATTACTCCTCCTCCTCCAGAGAAGGTGATCCATTCTATTGCTGACCTGTATAATGCTGACGGGGAACCAGATGAACTCTGGTGCAGAGTTGTCTACGAACCTCCTGATGAGTAGTTCATCCTCTTCACTCTGGTTTTTTGCTCTATTTCTGCCCATTCTCACGGGCCTGTTCATGTGTTTCCTGCTGTTTCTGAAAATGCATCTATTTTTTTTGCTTCGATATGGTCTCCAGTACTACAATTCTCTGGTTCCCCTGCGCGGGATTTTTCAAATGAACTGTTTCAGACTGGTTTCCCTCTTGCAGGGCAGTCTTCAAACTATGGTTTTTTGTTTCAAATGCCACAGCACTCGACAATGATCAGGCTTCGGCCCGCTGTACTGTACTCCTTTTGTTAATAGAATTACTTTTACTTGGAAAAAAAAAACTTTCATACATGAGAAAATAGATACTGACAAATGGTACATCATGGCCTGATTAATTTTTCTCAGCAATTTCAAATGGTATAACATTTAGTCAACAGTAATCATCAATTTCTGCACACAGAGACTAATTTCTCTGGAAGCCTGAGATTTCTTTGGCTTGTTATTCTTATAACTACATAGACATAATTAGTAGAGAGATTGAGGACCAATGGTCGATTGGATCTCATTTTTTTTCTTGTCTTTTCCAATTGGGGCATTTTCACTATCTTTTAGATGGTTTGGGCATACTTGGATGTATCACAGTTTCTCTATTTTTACATAAGGAACATTTGGCCTTTATCATGCCCTATATTCCTATAAGTGATATGGGATCATTATCTTAGTCTGGCATGGGTCTCCCTTATTGGAAAATTGGGACCCTAGCTATCAAATGGGTATGTAATGACTTATGGACTGTTTTCTCATTATTAATATAAACAAAACAACATTTTTTCTCTTGTGAAAAAAAAAAATTAGAGAGATTGAGGACAGAAAAAAATCTAGCGCTTAGTCTCCACTACTCAACATGATTTTGTGAGAAATAATACATAGATTGATTTCTCTGAGTGCATTAGCGTTCTTTGGCTCATTTTTTTAATCACAACAACAATAAAAAATGCACTAAGGATTTGTTCTTAGTCCGATTATGCAATTTTTATAAGACAGATTATGCAATATGACCCCGATGTCGGGTGGGTCACGTCCTCATACAAAATGTCGGCTTTAGTTTTAAATTAAAATAAATAAATAAATAAATCGCATTGTGCTAGAACATATATCAATTTCTAATACAATTATGTATTATTTATATAATTTGAATGGATAGTAAATTATATACGTGAATTTGAATGGATCATAAATTTAACTTTAACAACAAAAAATTACCACATTGAATTTCCAAATTAAGTAAAATTTTAAACATCTTTACTCTTTACTAAAGTCAATACCATTTCCTAAATCAAAGGAAAAGAGTTAATTCAACACAAACAATTAAAATCCAAAATCTTTTAATATTTATTTTAATTAAATATTTGTAAAATGAATTTATACTTACTCCAGAGGTTAGATGGATCTAGGCTGGTTACAATTTAGGGAAAGCTCGTTCATGTTTTTTTCTTTATATTGGAAGGTTACTTGATTTTTGAAGTAATTTTTAGTAGATCATAGCATATATTTAGGAAATATTAGTTTGACAAGAATCAATTATTTATCTTGAAACTTTAGGTATTAAAATTCCATGACACAGATATATCACACTCCAAAATCCAAAGAAAATGGAAGAGCGTTCAATTTTTTTAATCAAACTTTTATTGTTGAAGGGTTAATTTATTACGAGAACATCATTAATGAAGTGAAAAATTTTAAACGTAACGTTTATTGACTAGAAAAATATTGACCAAAACATCAAAAAAAATTGTGTGACGAGTAAAGAGAAATCCAAATTCCAACCCTACCTGCCACTTTTTGGTGAGAGGAGGTTATTCATTTTTCATTTACAGCTTACCAGGTTACTCATGTTACCAATATTTTCACATGGCTCACTTTTAGGTGACTACTTATTGTACTTCTTCTTTATAAAGAACAATTGGTAGATAATTGTATATATTATTTGAAATCTATAACAAATCTAGGTAACAAAATTACAACAAAAAGAAAATTATGCAAAAAATTCACCAGGGCACTATTAATGTGTGGATACCCTATCATTTCTTAGATCCTCATAACTTACCAACACCTACTATATTGGTATACACATAATATGGCATTTACCTGAAGTATTTCATATGTATCTAGAAGTAAATAAGTTGTATGACAATTGTTATGGGAGATATAAGATGTGTATTATAGTTTATATTTCAATTTTTCTTAAGTAGCATGCATGTGCGGTCCATATAGTGACTACAATTACCAAATATATTTCATTGAAGATGTGAAGATGATCTCTCATTAGGTCCTAATTACTTAAAGCATCATTAATTAGCTTTCCAAATGAATAAAATATGTTAACAAATTAGTAAAAACTAGGAAAACAAATCATGCTTTAAAAAAGTATTGTATGACAATTGTTATGGGAGATATAAGATGTGTATTATAGTTTATATTTCAATTTTTCTTAAGTAGCATGCATGTGCGGTCCATATAGTGACTACAATTACCAAATATATTTCAGTGAAGATGTGAAGATGATCTCTCATTAGGTCCTAATTACTTAAAGCATCATTAATTAGTTTTCCAAATGAATAAAATATGTTAACAAATTAGTAAAAACTAGGAAAACAAATCATGCTTTAAAAAAATATGGCACAATGAGTCACACTCTGAGATTTATTTAATTACTCATCAAGTGTCGCTACAACATATATATGATCACCATTACCATAGAAATGGGACATGTGACCATAATTTTGGTTTCACCAATGACATTCCACATCATGAGCATTGCTTAGGGTTGATTGTGTTGATTTTTTTAAAACAAATCATTTATACATTTTATGGAAATTATAGACACAATTTATAATCACATTACAAGATCATGATGTATGGATATTCCTTATCATTTCTTAGATACTCACAACTTACCAACACCTAATAGATTTATATACACATCATATGTAATTTACCCCTAGAATGCCACATGTATCCTAAAACAAATTAGTTGTATGGAAATTGTTATGGTGCATATATGCTGTGTATTACAGTTTATCTTATAATTTTGTTGAAGTAGCATACAAAAATTTACATAGTGATATGAGAACCACTCTCTAGAGTATACATCGATTTTGTACACATGGCTTTTCAGTTGATTTTTAAGATATATCATTGGTGATGCTCACATGATTATATAATGAACTATTAAGTTGAACTATGAAATTATTCCTCACAACACACACATATTGATGAATTAATAATTTTTCTCATATAATTTTTTTAATCTATTTTGAAAAAAAAAAAAAATTATATATAATTATTTCTAAGAAGAACAAGAGAGAGTTCCTTACCATATCTTCGTAAAACATATAATAGTGACGTTTGGAGGCAATTGCGACGTTTGGAGGCAGCCGTCTAGCGACGCTTTGGGGCATAGTGTCGCAATTGCGACACTTTTTCTAAGTGTCGGTATTGCGACACTTTTCTCTAAATGTCGGTATAGCGATAGTTTCCCAAGATCAATGGCCCAAAGTGAACCCGATAACTTACCTTTTCCCCGCACCTTTCCCTTTGATCGTGGCCGTTCGCTCGTTGAATCCAAATCTGATGGCGCTAATACATTTTCGCGTTCATAAAGTAATCGTTTGATGTTTTGGCAAAGCCGCGCGAAATGGGTGGTTTTTCCAAACTACCCGCGCTTACGTGTCGCCACCACGTTGTATCGCGTTCGAAAAGCTAGTTTCTGCTTACCACCATTTACCCTCGTGAATATCACTGGCGGTATTCCCTAAACCTCACCCGTTTAACCCGAGTTTAATGTCATTTAACTATGGTTATACCATCGTTTAATACATTCAAATTATATTTTTCATTCAAATTTTCACCTTTTCGCTTTAAACCTCTAAAAACATTGCAGAACCGTTTTTCCTCAAAATCATGCCGTTTGAACCCTGAGAAACTTTGCAGAGCCATTTTCAACCTACCAGTACCATTTTTCGACGCCCTTTGCCCTGAATTTCCATTACAAAGTACTACATTGTCCTCTACGAAGCCATTTTCAAAAAATTGAAGACTGAGCACCTCTGCAATGTCTTCAACCGAATTCCGCTGGTTCTCCAGGTACTTTTCTTCGAAGTTTCCCTCTGAGATTTCAAAATTCCTGTCGATTTCAAATAATTACCAAAGTTACTACAAAAAAGTGTCCATTTTTCAGGGGAAACTCTGTCAAAATTTCCCTGGAATCCCTAATTTCCCTTTCTCGCAGTTTTTTCCATACCCTGGTCCGTTTTTCTGTTGAAATTGATTTTAAATACACGTTCTGAGCTTTAAATTCCTTGCATTTCCTAAAAACCCTGCTCAGAAACCCCATTTTCAGTGGAAATTCGCCAAGAAACCCCTGTTTCTCGTAAAGGAACTTAGTAAACCATTTAAGCTTGCTTCTTTCATTATTAAAAATGACCAAGAAACAGGTAACCCCCAAGAATGAAGGCCCAAAATCTCAAAAGAAGTCTTCTGCAAAGATTCCTCAGCCTATGTCCTTCAAAATCGACAAACCAACTCCTGTACTCATGGCTGATTCTACAGAAGTGGTCAGACCAGTCCAGCCTCCAGTCATTTCTCTAGAGAATAGCCCTTTAGTTGATCTGGACTATAGAATACTAGACCCTAACGTAGAATTTAACCTACTTGATGTCTATAATTGGTGCTATGGAAAATCAGTGGAAAAGGGTGACAAAGATATTCCAATTTGGGAATCCAATCTGCTTAGATATATTGTCCCTCTCACTCATTCTGTACCTGACTTTATCAGATTATGCCAAGCCTATTATATGCCAGAACAAAGATGTATTGTAAACAAAGAAAAAGATACCCTGTTTTACATCACTGAAGAGTTGATAAATTCCATGCTGCAAATGAATCATGACCCCAATTCTGCTTCCCTAACAATAGAAGATTTAACCCAGCTATATCTTGACTTGGATTTCAATGCTAGATTCAAAATATACCAGAATTTTTGTCCAAATCAAGTTGATATTCCTAAGTTAAATCCTCCTTTCGACACCGTTGATTTCCTAGATGAAACTAGACAGATTGTCTCAATGCTCTCCTTCATACTAGGATACGCTAGTGATGAATTCACTGATGTGGCTATCCTAGGTTTTCTGTCAACTCTAAGCCCTGGTCAATCACCATCCATTCAGTTCAATTTTGCTAGATTTATTGCTGAAAGTATGCATTATCAGTTATCCATATTACCAGAAGAAGGAGTTTTCAGATACTCCTCTTATCTACTCCACCTCTTCCTATATTATCAAACAGATAAGTTTCCAATTGAATGTAAGAAAGTGGATGCAGAAGGAAAAGTTCTATCAGTATTATTTTGGTCATATATTTTAAGGAAATGGAACAGAAAGTATAGTTTTACAGATTTCAATGACTCATTTATAGCCCCTGCTATGTATCTCTTGGAAAAATAGGAGATCCATAGGATCAATGATGAGACAAGAAGAATTCTGCAGTTATCAGAGAGCTACAAAACTGGAGATTGGTATTTATATAAAAATCATACAGAAATCAGAGTGTATGGCTCATCCCTGGCCCCATATAAGTTACCCAGATTTGTTACTACAAGAATATTTGGTTTAGAATATCTGAGACAACTATTGAATGTAGATGAAATCCACTTCATAGCTTTCAAGAAAAAGACCCAATTTAAGATGAAAAATCAAATTGGGCCATTCATTGTGAATAACAGAGAAGCTGCCAATGAGATAAATGTCAAACTTAAAGAGTATAAGTTCCCATGTAGTTTTACATGGAAGTATGACCCACAAGGTATTTTGAGTGCAATAAGGGTAAAATGTAAGTTTCCTATTTACTTGCATGATCCTAAGCCCCATATTGAAAGATATGTAAATAAAATTGAATGGGAGCCAAACACCCTATATGATGATGATTCACAAGCAGTACAGGTAATACAGGTAGACAGTGGCAAAGGCAAACAGATTGAACAGACACAGGTGGCTTCTACAAGCAAAGATACCGATAATGTACATAAAAGAGACAGAGAAGGAGATAGTTTCATAGCTGAGACTATTGAGGACATAAAATTCAGAACTCCTTATAGTAAAAGAAGCAAGTCAACAGAAGAAGAAAAGGATAAGGCTGTAAATATTGATATAAATGATGAAGCAACAAGAATAGTCACTCAAACATTAAAAGAGCTTCAAAATGTAAAAATTGGAACACAACAAAAAGATACATTCATGAAGGAAAACCAGGCTACTGTCGATTTGCCTCCTTCTCAGGAAACTGACAATACAGAGTCAGAGATTCAGATCAGATTCAGACATATTAAAGAGAAAAATGAAGAGCTCAAGAATCAAGCTCATTCTAGATTTCTTGAGGAAAATCCTGGAAACAAAGACAGGCTTCTTTCAGCATTTGATTATTCATCCAATAAATTGGTAATGTCATTCTTGAAGCCTACAGTGGCTGAGCCAAAATCAGTGGTAGATTATTCCAAAACAGTTCTTGAACTGGATGCAGATACCATTCATGAATTATATCAAATTGAATTTCATAGGAGCAATACTGAAATGCTATATTCCAAAATTGTCAGTAAAACTATGAAATCAATTAGGCTTGAGAAAACAGTGCTCAACCTCCAAAATCAAATGAGGTTGGACAAAGCCTTACTATGCTAATAATTTAAGAATAAAAGCACTAGAAGATATAGTGATTGAAGCAGGGGGTGACCCAGCCAACATTGAAGGGGAAAAAGTCTTAATTAAACAAAAAAATGAGGATATAGCTGCTCTTAGAAAACAGTTGAAGTTGCCTCAGAGTGAAAACTCTCAAGCAAAAGAAATTCTACAGCAAAAAACAGAGAATGATGATTTAAAGCAGGTTGTACATCAAATGACAGGTCAGATAAAAACAATGGAAAGTCAAATATAAGCTCTAATGAAAGAAAATGAAGAACTAAGAAAAGCACAACCAATGGTCATTCCTACAGTGATCCCCACTGTAAACACTGCTATACCATCTACTTTGGCAGAACACTTGGCACCGAACGGAGTACTGCCAACTGCAGTGCCAATTACTTCTCTAATCTCTGCCTCTTCTTCTTCATCCTCACAGAGGTGCACACCACAAGACCAAGATAAAGAGATTCTTAGTTTGAGAGGCACTATTAAAAATTTAGAAAAATACAAAAATGATGCCTTGACTACTTCTAGAGGACATGAGCAAAGGGCTGATCGACTACAAGAATAGGTAAAGATTCCACAAGCACAAGTAAATCTTACAGATCAAGTGGCCTTTATAAAAAATCATTTATGGACCAAAATTATTGATGGCATTCATTCTCAATGGCCTTCAATTCGGATAATTTATGAACAGAGGGAGTTACTTCAAGTTGCTAGTGCAGAGATTGACAAGACTAAGAGGGAAATTGACAAAAAACCAGCCCAGGCAATCCAACTCATAGCTTTTTTAAACAGTAAAACCAGGGAAGAGTTGGAAGAATTGAAAATTATTGATAGAACAGAAACCATTCTTCAAATCAAAAAGGTCCTGAACAAAAGAAACATAATGAGTAATCTAGAGGACCGGTGTAAAGACATGAATTTATCCATCTCAAGATTTTTAGCCAAATACAAAACATTGTCAGAAGCAGGTTTTCCAGATATTCACGCATTGAATGACAAGTTAATGCCTCAGAAATATTATGATCTAAAAATCAGAAATCATGCAAAAGAGCAAGCCAGAGAACAACTGCCTCAAGGATCACCAACAGGCAAAATACTTCTTCAGTATTTTGAAAATCTGTTCTTTTTAGATAATGAGATCAGGCATATGTTCACTATCAAGCCTAACTTTGCCAAGTATATAGAGGTAGATGAAAGTTACAGAAAATTGAAGACTATGAAGATCCGCTCTACAGAAAAGTGGCAAGAATTCACAGATCTGCTTTGAATTTAATGGATAAAAAACAGGATATTCACTTGGAAATTCATTTTTTACTGTTACCTCAAATGGTAAAAATACAGGGTTAAAGTGCACAACAACAATCAGTTCAAATTAGAATAAACAGTTCTATTTTTGCTTGTAAAAAGGTAACAGCTTGCAAACTGTTTTGCAGCTGTCCCTCTTTTTAAGTTTTCTTTCCTATTTTTGATTAAAACATTATCTCAGTTCCTGAGATATTTTGTAAACATTTTTTTGTATAAATAATTCACAATTCGAATTATTCAGTGTGAATAAAATTTCTCAAGACAACTATAGTCCGTGCTCTCTACTTGGCATTTTAATGTTTTCTACTTTGTTCATGCTCTCTACTTGGCCATTGGCCTGTGGGTGATATGGAGTTGTAATCTTGTGCTGAATGTGGTAGTTTTGCAATGTTTCAGCTAATTTATTACCTACAAATTGTGGTCCTCCATTTGTGATTATGTCCCTTGGGAGACCATAGTGCACAAAGATTTAGAAAAGAAACTGTACTACAAAGTCCTCTGTAGCTTTTGAAAGTGCCTCTGCTTCGACCCACTTAGTGACATATTCGGTTGCAACTAGGATGTATGTTTTTTGGTTTGAGGGAGGACTAATAGGGCCAACAAAATCAAGTGCCCAGCATTCAAATGGTTCAATCACTAGTTGAGGGTTCAAAGGCATATCATCAGACTGCCCAGGGCGTCCTGCCCTTTGGCAGCTATCACAGGCCTACACGAATTTTTTGGCATCCTTAAAGATGGTAGGCTAGTAATAGCCTGTTCATAAAACCTTATGGGTAGTTCTATGGTTCCCAATTAGATCCCCTTCTTCAATCTTCTTATCTATAGCTTAAGGATTCTTAAGTGCCCTTTTGCTCAGATTCCATCCACTCCATCAAATCAAGCCTATACATAGCCTTAGAAGGTCACCTATCTTGCCCTTAGCACATTTGCATCTTTGAGCCTTATTTCTTAGTTCTGCTTGCCTAGAGAGTTGACTCCATTGCCCAATATTCTGGTAGATCCTTCTGGTTTACCTTTAAATCTCTTTATTCCCACCAATCTTTTAAAATAAAACCCAAATACACAATCATAGCTAGCCTAATATATGTTACTAAAATAAAGCTAAATCATACGGAAAGATCCCTCTCTAGAGTTCAAGAAGGCTAGATCTTGAATTCCCAAAGCGGTTCTTGGTTACCCCTGGTGTTCTTAACTACAAAAATCCCTATCCCACAACCTGAGAATTACTAGGGTGATAACAGGCCTTGGGGGTATTATGATCCTTGGAGGAAACTCCCACGGCTAGAAGAGTTGACAGAGAAAATTGGATCGAGTACAAAGGTGTGGCAGGTGGGTTTTACCCTGTACCAATTGTTATGGTGCATATATGATGTGTATTACAGTTTATCTTATAATTTTGTTGAAGCAGCATACAACAATTTACATAGTGATATGAGAACCACTCTCTAGAGTATACATCGATTTTGTACACATGGCTTTTCAGTTGCTTTTTAAGATATATCATTGGTGATGATAACATGATTATATAATGAACCATTAAGTTGAACTATGAAATTATTCCTCACAACACACACACACACATATTGATGAATTAATAATTTTTCTCATATAATTTTTTTAATCTATTTTGAAAAAAAAAATTATATATAATTATTTCTAAGAAGAACAAGAGAGAATTCCTTACCATATCTTCGTAAAACATATAATAGCAAGAAAATTAATCTATTGAAATTTCATTTCCAAACATATTCATGGAGTAAAATGAAGATTAAAAGGAGATATTCATGGATTTACCTATAACATCCCCTCATAATTAAGAATGTAAATGTACAATATTGATGATACATAGGTTAGGAGAAAATTAATCTATTGAAATTTCATTTCCAAACATATTCATGGAGTAAAATGAGGATTAAAAAGTGATATTTATGAATTTACTTATAACATCACCTCATAAAAGTGTAAATGTCCAATATTGATAAAATTTATTTATATATGATAAATAATAAACCTTTATTTCACATGTATCATATAATCTTATAAACAAACAATTGCACCGGGGGTGCAATCCTCAAAAATTTTAAACTGTCTAATGTATATGTACCTATTTAAAGTATTCGGGGCCCACATTACAAATGCCCAAAGTGAAATATTTGCACATATGTTATATATGAGCCAATGGTTTAAATAACTATCGGGCGGTGAAACAAAACTTATAACAAAATATTAATAAAACTATATCATACGTCCGGACTTCAAAAAAAATAAACCTGATTTCAATCACAAATTCGCGTTCCAAAATAGCCTGTTGATGTCACCCTAATTTGTGACACGAAAACTTCATAGAATACGCCATATAAAAATTCGGGTCCGTTTTTTGGCTTTTCGTACGGAGGAAAACTGTGACGCGAAAATCAAATTAATTCTGCCCTATAATGTTTCGGGTCCGGAATTCCACAATGCAGACGGGCCAAAAAATAACGCGATCGAATCGCCTGCTTCCACGTGGATGGCTGATTTGGTCTGTGGTCTGTGGGACCATGTTCTTCTGAATTAAAATCTCCCGCGTTTACTATTAAATTTCTCTGTTTCCAAAACAATACAACGCTATGTTTTTAAGTGTGCAGGGACTGTGATTTCAAAACCAAAATTGACTGTTCATCAGTTTTAGAAAGCGGCTGTTTGACAGAGCCATTCAAACAGATTTAGAAAGCGACCAGAGGACAGGGTAGTTGAAATTAATATTTCAACATCCCTCATTCACTAAGAATACCCTCCCTGGACTATGATGTGTTCATCAACAGTCGTGAACCCGATGTCCGTTTCTTCGCCAGGCATCTTCACAACAGTCTTGTTTCCAGAGGATTGCGAGTCTTTCTCGACAGCATAGAATTGCAGGCTGGACAATCCATACCTTCACAAATCAAAGACGCAATTAAAGGAGCCTCTCTCATTATTACTATTTTCTCTCCAAATTATGCGCAATCGCAAAGGTGCCTCCAGTAACTACTCCTCGCGCTGCTCTATAAGCTGACTATTTTTGCAAAGCCATATAACTGTCATTTATTGCATATAAGTGTCGTTATACCGACGGAGGCCAGAGCGTCGCTATTGC